>JACCGJ010000999.1:45655-63324 GCA_013407085.1 Atriophallophorus winterbourni
ACCACACGGATGTGTAATTGTGCAGAATTCCTGCGCTGTGTGGCTGACATTATAAATCTGCCAGTGGTACTGAGATGCATGCCGAAAGACGACTGCGTTTCACTATCATTTTAATTGTATTTTATATCTGTGCAGGCCTGGGCAACCCGGCAGTCCATGAATGTGAGCTTTTGTTGTATGTGGAACACACTAGCCACACTTTCTCGACAACTTTGAACCCTAATTCACCTCTCTTTTTTATCGCTAGAGATGGAGTCTGTGCAGGGATTCACTGGATGACCGAAAAAATGAAGCAGAATGTCAAACAGCGCCCTCCAAAACAAACAGCAATCGGTTGAGCTCCTCGAATCGTGCACACACCCTCCCCTGTGATACTTGAAGACAAAACAATATTCTGTAATCTGGAACATTGATCTCTCTCTATATATTTATTTGTATAAACAGTAATCTTTTTTGCGAACGATAAAATGGGTTGTCTTTTCACTGACATGGTGTACCATTCATGATGGGTTCGGTTGGGGGGGCGAAAGCGTTCTTCAGCACACGCAGCCGATCCTTCGCTTTCTGGTTCAACTGAATCGCTCTGAAAGATGATAATATACGCGTGTTAATCACTTGACAAGCCCAACTAATTTAGCGGAATCAATATGTTTGACAACCAGCGGTTCCGCAACAACGCAAAATCTTTTGTAATTTATTTCTAATCTTGTACAGATTCAGCAGATACAGATTTTTTATCATCATCATCATGAAGCACAAGCCAGACAAAGTGCCAAGCAATATGAAGCAGGAAAAGCAGATAAGCAAGCGCATGAAAAAAGGGAAAGCAGGCAAGCGGAATATGCAAAAGCACAAAAAGCAGCTTGTTTTTGTTTCAATGCATGCGATTCTGTGGGTTTTTATATAAAATAATACCGGATAAAAATTATGACACAATAAAATACACTGCCACCAATGACTTCGGTTCGCAGCCTTATCTCGTAAGGTTTCCAGCCAACTGTTAGGTTGAGCTTTTGGACCCCAGTCAGGCATATGAATACGCCCAACTAAGTCTGGCGCTACGGTGAGTTTCTTCATCCCAAGGCGCCACGTCATGGACTGGCCACCAGATCGTTTCTGCCAGGCTCTGCGAATAAGGCGCGGTGCGGTAAACGGTGAGGAGACATTCTTAAAACATGTCGCAAGCGAGCAAGCATCAGCATTTCTCTCAGTCCGTGGCCACCTGGCCCTAACACCCGCTTGTAGACGTCTATATTTGTAACACGATGCTGCCACCGAATGCGAGCAATCCTACGCAGTCAACGGGTGTCAAAAACAGAGAGCCGACGGACATCTTCCGCTCGGACGGACCAGGTTTCGCAGCCATAAAGGTCTAACCCACCCCGATATCGTTAGGGTTATATTGTGTCATGGTTGTATGAATGGGTAATGTTGTTCCTGATGCTGATGACACAGGTAAGATCAATCCAACTGACGGACATCTGGCCTGGTTGTCTTTACACCTAGAAATAACGAACCGGTGAAGCAATGCGTTGATGCCCGAACCATTTTCAACACATCTGGTCCTAAATGCGTAACCTAAAGCAATCGCCACTTCCTTTACTTTGCGCGACTATCTCCTCCTGGAGGATGAGTCGGCTTCTATGAAGAGTCTTGGGAATTTGTGTACAAAGCGGCGTTTGTTCGGGTCAGCTTGTCTAGCATTTGCACAACCAAGCGCGACGTGCAAGGCTCCCCGAACCTGGAGGAACTGCTTCTACCAGCAGCAGAAGGGGTGAGGGCGAGTGACTAGCGCATGAAAACTAGTTTGCTGCGGGCAGATGAGGCTCGTTATACTGGGAGGGAATTTAATCCAAGGGAAGGAAAACCCTGATTTTTATATAAATTCCCAAAACTCTTCATTGAAGCCGACTCATCCTCCAGGAGGAGATGGTCGCACAAAGGTAAAGTAAGTTGAGCACTTGTGTAGCGATTAGCTAGAAAGAAAACGTGCTTGTCAAGAAGCGACTTACAGACCATTGAAATTATAGGAGTTTTGTAAAGCACCAATGCAAGCTGGTGTCCATTATGGACCGTCCTGATCAACTTTGTGAATAGTTCAATGGGCTTGGCACGGATGAGTAGTCACAAACGGTATGTATACCCAGTCAAAGGGATTTTTGAAACGATAAGCAGAATCTTAAATGAGGATGAATTATCTTTTTTGAAAGTTCTATAGATTGTGCTTATAGGATCGAAGGCAAAGAAAGCTCTGGTATGCACATAGGACAGGAAACTTCACACAAGGATTGAAGAGCATAAAAATCGTCCACAAAACCAGACGGTGTATCAGTCTGTAGTCAGAGACTCGGCTTTAGCTGTACATGCGACGGACACAGTGTCTACCATGAAAATGTAGACGTAGTTCGACGTATCATTGATACTTGTATGGAATGTCTTTATATGCAGAGGCCGTAAAAATCTCGAGGGTGGTCGACATGCAGTCAGCTAGATACAGGGGGCAGAGGTCTCAAGGATATCACTCGGCACTGCATCGGACAAACAGTGATTTAAGTCAATTTTATGTTTATATTTAGTGATATTTTTTCCACACGTGTAATCGTGCATATGTGGGTCAGTGTCAATTGAAATTTGATAGAATTCACACCGCGCTGGATAGGTAGGCTCATCGATCTGGTGTTTGTTTACGTGCCTCGACATTCCTCGTATTTCAGTAAGCTGTTTAGTGATAAATTGATCGGCAAACGCTAGTGAGCTGCATGCTGAAACACGCTGCAGTCTCACTACCATTTGCATATCCCTCCTCATATCTGTCTTAGCCCTATTCAGTTTCTGACTGTGCGGCACTTTGCCTGGATCAGGCTTGTGTTTTCATACCATAAGACCAATTAGAATTGGTTCCCCGTTCTGACTATCATCCTTCGTCTGACAAAGGTTTTATGCCCAGAAACTGCTCTAACAGATTGCCGGACCGCCGACGCCACATCCCGATTGGCGTAAATCTCGTGGTGGCCAAACCGCCACGTGGTCTATGCAGCTAAAACCCCTTACTAGCAACCTTGGTTTGGGTCGACGCGATAAGATATCGCAATGGTTAGTTACGCTTCAGGATATGTCCCGAAACCGTGTTCAATGGCGGTCTTGCACTAAGCATCTTCTTGGAGTATTTGCTTAACCTTGTATGTTATCACGAGAAAAGCTTGTTATGCTGCATGACAGTGATATTATTATTATTATTATATTTGCACAATCTGATACAGATATAGTGCCGTTCAACATAAACAATGAGATGTACAAAGCGAGAAAGGGGGTACAAAGCGTTGTCATCGGCATCGTTGAACGTAGGCATGATACTACCCGGTTGCCTACACCGAAGTATGACAGTGAAAGCCGCGAGGAAGCTGTTTCGAGGTACATGCACCTCATCCCAGTTTGTTTGTGCTTACTTTCCTATAAAATCCGTAGTGATTTAAGACCCACCCTTCACCATCTTTTAGGATTTTTTCTTCTTTCGTGGTTGTATGGATTAGTTTTCTGACGATTAAGTGTCAGTAAACCACGTGATTAATCATTGGCATAAAAAATAATAATAATCAGAAAGAGAGCATTACTCCAATAGTATGTACAGAATGCTATAAGCCATACAACCATGAAAAAAGGAAAAATCCTAGAAGAGTAGGCATAAACAAACGGTTTACTGACACTTAATCGTCAGACATTTAACGCCCAAGTCACCTTATCCCGTCACATAATCGTAAGACACTTAATCCACAGTTTGATAACTTTTGAAGAATGCAGTATACGTTTAAATGAATTTATTTAGCAGGAGAGATATGCAATTGATTTTAAGAACGCCAATCTTTCGGTAGTTGAGTATCGCTAAGTTGCTCGAGATGTCATACCATGCAACGAAAAATATGTGAACTAGAGATGAAAGCAGATTCTGAGGCAGACGATGATTTACGCTTCATGATTAGATGCGTACCAGCGTTGGCTTTTGTGCCGTTGAATGATTTAGTCGACACATTTGAGAGTTTAGCAGAATATATGCCTCACAGTGAGAGGTCGAGGTCGACGAATTAGAGGTAGAAGAGAAAACTTTGCACCAGTTATATTTCCACCTGAAACCTGGAATAAGTATGAACACGCAAATAGTGGTGTTGCCCCAATGAATAATGTTGTAGAAGGCTGGCATCATGCATTACAATCACTCTTTTCTTGCCAACATCCCACCATGTGGACATTTCTTAACGGTTTGCGAAAGGATTACCGACAGCATACAGCCTCTGTTTTTCAAGCAAGTGCTGGGGTTCATATCAAACGGAAGAACAAGTATGCTGAGATATGCGCCAGGACATCTCGAGCAATTCAGCGATACTGAACTACGAAAAGATTGACGTTCTTAAAATCAATTGCATATCTCTCCTGCTAAATAAATTCATAAACGTATTCTGCATTCTTCAAAAGTTATCAAGCCGGGGATTAAGTGTCTGACGATTAAGTGTCTAGGGATTAAGTGTCGGCGATTAAGTGTCTGACGATTAAGTGACCGGACACCTAATCACTCATCCGAAGCCTATGGATCGCGACTTACTCGATATGCTCCCCGAATTGGCGCATACAATTCGACACAGCCCACGTCAGCGTCGCGTAGATGCGCCATGGGAGAGTTGGATCGGACGAGAACCGGTAATATGCCGCGCTACACACGTCCTCGGACCTCCACAGCGGGCGATGGGAAGCCACGGATGGTGAACGTGCCATCTCGTTGACTGGCGATGCACCGAACATGGAAGTTTCTTTGATCAGCAAGTTGGATAGTCGTAAATGGCGTTCGGTGGCCTAAAACGAGATGTAGGCAATTACAGGCAATGTGCTGCATAGGGGAGGTATAACGCTAGATCTCCCAGACCCAGAAAGATGTCAGAAATGGATAATGGCAGGGCGGCTCCAAAAAACGAGAAGCAGAGGACTTTGACGAGCGTAAATTGCAGCGATTATTCATTTTTATATCTGCCTAGTGCACGAATAAGCGATTGTGCAGTGCAGCTAATATCGTGCTAATAGATTTGCTGTATTAGCTAGATTAGCTGTATGCGCTAAAGTCTAAAGATAATGGCAGTGCGACTAGTACATATTTAAATTATTCCATAATACACATCATCCGGGCATCGCCAAAGTCCTCTGCTTCACGTTTTTTGAGTCGCACTGCCATTAATAGTACTTCGTAATGTGATGATGGAGTATTATTAAAAAATCTGCGATGTTGCCTGAGACGGTCTAGGCCTGGGCAACCAGACAGTATCTTAGCTCACGTACAGTCTATGACTATGTGGCACTTTGCCTGGATTATGCTTGTGATTTCATACATACATACGCCAGCGTATTTCCGCATGCAGCTCAGTATCTTTGGCAAAACACTTCAACGAAATGTTAGCTGCGCAGAATTGGGGTGATTTAAACTTGAGCTAAAAAAGGATCAATTACACTTCGGCAAGGGGATTACTGTTTTAGGGGCGCGAATGGTGTACAGTTCGTTTAGATGCTAGGAGGCTGGAGGTTTTCGACCAACGTTGTTTGCGAAGGATTGCTCACGTTCGGTCGCAACACCACATTTGCAACTCAGGTCAGGTGTTGGGAAGCAACGGCACTAGCCTTCAGACAGCCTTTAACCGACATCGTCTCCGCTGGTTGGGGCACGTCCGGTGCATGAAACCGGAACGGTTAACATGTCAAGCGCTTTATGCATCAGCTGGTATAAACTGTTAAATGAATGAATGAAAGCACAAGCCTGATCCAGGCAAAGTGCCGCACAGCCAGAGACTGCACGTGGGCTAAGATACTGTCAGGTTGCCCAGGCCTAGACAGATATGAGGAAGAAAAAGCAACATAAAATGGTAGTGGGACTCCAGCCTGTTTCAGCATGCAGCTCACTACCTCTGGTCAACCAATTTAGCACGGTGTTAGCCACACAGCACAAAGTACTGCACGATTGCACAGCTGTTAAATAGTGGCTATGGGTCAGCCGCTAACTTTGAAGAGTGGAAAAGGCATATTCGTATACACGACAACAATTTCACTACAGAACTTAAAAAAATGACGACAGGACCCGACATCAAGTTACAATTTGTCACTTGAACCATATTTTTTGTCTGTTTTGAATGCTAACTTCCATATATGGTCCAGATGATTAATTAATGGCGTAACAAAACTTTTTTCGGACAAAATTTTCACAACAATTCCCAGTTCGTTCAAAAGTGCGCGTATAAAATTGACCTCAGTCGATTAGGAACATATTTGATGCATTTTACCCACGTATAGTGTTAAAAATCGGATAAAAACATGCGGCCGATTTGAAGGCTGGACAAGAGTACAGGCTCGGAAACAAGGTCATGGTTTAACACATTGGCAACTATGGCTATTAAGCCTTTGTCTACTGACGGTAACTCTAGTTACCATCTCAAACAAGCAGTCGATTGCTCAGCAGCTCCCGTCGGTACCTTCAGTCACCATCGGAGTGCACTTGTCACGCGGCGTCTGGCATCTAATCCGTAAAAAATGAATCATGTGTTTTATTTATGCAATAATTAAGCATAATAACAAAAAATACGTATATCCAATTACCGTAGACAAAAGTTTAACAGGCATTAATGGAAGGGGTTCCAAAGGTTGTCATAGCCGAGGGTGGCAGTGGGGATAAGCTCCCATATGGTGTGCGTCTCAAATAGCCTCTGACAACCAAGTCCAGCTTCTGGTCTGCACGAGTGGCTCCCCGAGCCCGGTGGAACTGCTTCTACCAACAGGAGAAGGGGCGAGTGACTGGCGCGTGAAAACCAGTTTGCTTCGGGCAGATGGAGCTCGTTAGCCTTGGTGGGCATTCCAGCTAGGGTAAGGAAAACCCTGATTTTAAACCTCTGCTGCCTTGCGGGATACCCAATCGCGGGAAAGGCTTCGGGAGAAAACCCTGAAGAAAAATATGGGGCAGAGTCTCGTAGACGGTTAGTTGGTGCACACCACCTCTTTCTGGCAACTCCCTGCTGCCTTGCAGGTCACACTTGGTTGCTGACTCGAACAAACGCCGAGTGGTGTGGACGCTGCTTGGTACCCAAATCGCCAAGACTCTTCATTGAAGCCGACTCATCCTCCAGGAGGAGATATTCGCACAAAACATTAATAGAAGAAGTGCATCATTGTTATTTTTCTTGACATTAACTTTTGTTGTGACCATGAACCATAGAAAAGGAAAAAACGAAGCGAGTAAATGGACAAGAATACATTTTTATTGTTGCTCTCTCGTCCATGTATTGTGCACTATCGGTTAGCTGAAAGGATCTATATCTGTATCAGGCATATATATAGACACGATAAAATACCAAAAACACGTGGAAAGATAAACAGACAGATCTGGCTCGGTAAGTCTTGTGGTCGTCTTATCTCATTGTCGCATCTGAACTAGGCGTATGTATGTATGAAATCACAAGCCTGATCCAGGCAGTGCCGCACAGTCAGAGACTGCACGTGGGCTAGGATACTGTCAGGTTGTCCAGGCTAGGACAGATATGGAACAGAAAATAGCAATGGCAGCGAGACTCCAGCGTGTATTCGCATGCAGCTCACTGCCTGCGGCAAATCAATTTAGCACGGTGTTGACTGCACCACACAGAAGTGCTTCACGATTAAACATTCGTGCGATGTACAAATGGGGGAGTATATGTATGAAAGCAACAAGCCTGATCCAGACAAAGTGCCGCACAGCCATAGACTGCACGTGGGCTAAGATACTGTCAGGTTGCCCAGCCCTAGACAGATGAGATAGAAAAAAGAACAGAAAATGGTAGTGAGACTCCAGCGTGTTTCAGCATGCAGATCACGAAAGGTTGCAATTCAATTTAGCACGGCAAATGGGAGAGAGCATGATGCTTGCTCGCACGGGGGTCAACTTACGTTCAAGCTATCCGCAAATATGACCAGAATGCGACCCAACGAGCGCTGAACACACCCGTACGTGTCCTCGGTGTACGAGGCGAGCGTCAAGCAGGCCAGAATCTCGATTGCCCAAATCACACACTGGCCGATCGCCTCCCCGGGGGTGGATGATGACGTGTTTGTGCACGGAGAGCCAGAGAACAGTTGCGCGGTTACGGCATAGGATATGTCAGATTTGACCACACTCAACATTGGGAGTCGGTCAATGGTTTTGGAGGTCTGTGAAACAATGAAGGAAGTACGGTTTTTGAGAATAACCTATTATTATGAAGAATAGAATAGCATTGTTTTATGGTGGATACATTTTATGATAACATCATCCTCACTAGGTACAGTATTAACCGGTACCATGTGCCGGATGTATAACTGTAGTACAACCATTAAATGAAGGTTTACTGACACTTAATCGGCAGACACTCAATCCCCAGACATTTAATCACCAATTCACTTCATCCCAAGTCAATTAATCTTCAGTCATTTAATCCCCCGTTTTGATAACTTATGAAAAATACAGAAAACGTTCAAATAAATTTATTTAGCAGGAAAGATATACAATTGATTGTAAGAACGTCAATCTTTTCGTAGTTGAGTATCCCTGAATTGCTCGAGATGTCCTGGCGGATATCTCAGCATACTTCTTCTTCTATTTGATATGAACCCCAGCACTTGCTTGAATAACAGAGGCAGTATGCTGTCAGCAATCCTTTCGCAAACCGTTAAGAAATGGCCACATGGTGGGATGTTTGCAAGAAAATAGTGACTGTATTGCATGATGCCAGCCATCTACAGCATTATTCGTTCTGGCAACACCACTATTTGCCTCTTCATACTTATTCCAGGCTTCAGGTGGAAATATAGCTAGTGCAAAGTTTTCTCTTCTGCCTCTAATTCGTCGACCTTGAACAAAAGTATGTTCAAAATAAGATAACAGTTCATTCATCCTCTCACTTTGAGGCATAGATTTGGTTAAAATCTCAAATGTGTCGACTACATCATTCAATGGCACAAAAGCCAACGCTGGTAGGCGTCTAATCATGAGGCGTAAATCATCGTCTGCCTCATAATCGCTCTACACTTGTGTGTGTGTGACAAACTTACTACATCTCTAATTAATATTGCCATTATTTGATTGTTTCTCGAACCAAAACTCGTTTCCCATGTAAATTAATGTCCTTCGATCTTTGCTACTTGTCCCATATTCAAGAGTCATTGCACACATTTAAATAACTTCTTATCTTGAATCTTATCTTAAATACCTACCCTGGGGATTAAGTGACTTGGTGATTAAATGTCTGGGGATTAAGTGTCGGTGATTAAGAGTCTGGCGATTAAGTGACCGGCCACCGAAATAAAATCTTAAAGATGGGGAACGGCCGGACTTAATAGCTACAGAACCTATAGAAGAGCAAGCACAAACTGGGAAGAGGTGCATACACTTCGAATCGGACACGTATACAATCAAGTTTCGTGAACGAGTGGAGCGACGTCAGTCTTCTTGTAGCTTTCACTGTCCGGCATGATGACAAGCTTTTCTCGTCACTCCGTTTGACAATATGACACAAGATTAAGCAAACAATTCAAGATGTCTACTGCAAGACCGCCGCTGAACATGATTTCCAGACGCATCCTGAAGCGTAACTAGCCAGTGGGATATCTGATCGGGTTGCTATGACTTTGGAAAGATTACTAGTTACAGTCATTAACTGTCTACTCAATGTGACGGTTTGGTCACAACGAGATCTACCTTAGAGGAATAAAGACCGTCCTTTCTGACGCCAGAGGTGATTTAGGTTGAAGTATGTTACGTTTGCCTTAAGAATGCGTCACCGAGACCTCGTCATCAAACGACGCAGAATTATTAATACACCTATCGAGATACGTGGTTCTGTGTAGTTCTCAAGGTGTCGAAGAACCTGATCTTGGTGGTAATGCTGATCTCGCTAGATCTCCAGATGTTCCGCAGCTGATGGAAGGCTGCTCGTACTTTACCGATGCGGGTTCTGACGTCTGCATTTGTTCCAAAAAGCTTGTCCAGGAGATAGGTGAGACTGTCCACCTCACCTTGGACTGTGATGGGTGCGTTGTTCTTGAACCCCTCTGTTGATATTGAAGTCCAGTCTAGCTGAGTTAACCGTGACGATGCTAGTCATTTCTTGCATCTGTTGTTGGGTGTGGGAGAGAAAAGCCAGATCGTCGGCGAAGTCGAGATCGTCCAACTGTTTCCAAACTGTCCACTGGATGGCGCTCCGGTTCTAGTCTGTCGATATCTTCATGATCCAGTCTATGGCCAGCAGGAACGAGGAGAGTAAGCAGCCTTGCTTCACTCCCCTTGTCACTTTGAAGGCGTCAGTAAGTTGTCTGCCATGTATTATTCTACAGGTCATCCTTTCATATGACTTCCAGGTCTTCATCAACACCTGCCTCAGGAAGATCCTAAAGATCCGCTAGCCCGACAAGATCAGCAATGAAGAATTGTGGCAACGAACGAAGCAACAGCCTGTTGACAAAGATGGCGATGGATTGGCCACATCCTCCGCAAACCTTTATCAAACATCACCAGACAATCTCTCACCAGGAACCCCTAAGAGAAGAGGAAAAGATGGCGAGCTTGAAATACCTGGCGCCGAGACGTGGATGCAGACGCCAAGCAGATGGGCAAGACGTGGGGGCAGCTGGAGAGACTCGCCTAGAATTGTGATGCCTGGAGAGCTGGTTGGCGGCGGATGTCACAGACGGGACAAAAGGCGGGAGTAAGTAAGTAAGTAACTGAGATACATGAAACTATCCACAGTTTCAAGCGCTTGATGTTGTCTCATAACTCGATGTCCTGAAGCATATCGCTGCAACTGGAATGTGCAAAACGCAATCTAAACGCTGGCCAACATTAGTCAGCTTCCAACGTGCTTCCGTAGTGGGAACGTAGGATTTCGGAATATACCGTCACCGCATAAGTTTGACAACCGAACCTAAAGCACAATTCTCTCATGAAATCACTGACTTGGAGCAAATCATTAGCAAGCCTCGAAGCAGCGTTGTACCACCTTCGGTATCGGCAATGATAGAACGAACGCCGTAATTTATACAATCTCTTGTGTTGGCTATTCCATTAGTATCCATTAAACATGTAGCCAGATCGCTATACACATGTTCGATGAAACGGAAAACGGTGGAGTGAGGCGTGAGTGAACCAGGTCTATTCAATCATGGAGAATTCATTATTTATAATTGTGATTACTCACGAGTAACAAATACTTCGAACATATTACAAAGTTGTTCATGACGGACCATAGTGGAAAAAGTGGACAAGAGTTTCATTGTTAGTTGAGCTCATCGGCAGTGCATATCCAATGCTTCGTGTGGCATTGTAGTACCAAGTCTTACGGTCGAGGCTACCATTCAATGTATGACCGAGTGCGAAGATGCATTCAAGAATCTTCCTACAGAATTGCACATTTCTGTCTAAGCTACGTCAATCTGACAGTATCATCGCCGACGTGCAGTTTCTGACTGCGCGGGACTTTACCTGGATCAAGCGTGTGATTTTGTAAAACCAGATTTCGACATAAAGAAAGAAGAAAGCGCATGATGGTATAAGCAGGGTATTAAAAACGTAGAATGTGTGCGACGATGAAGCGTTTTCTTTTAGCGATGGCTCATACCAATGCACTTGAACAGTGTTTACGACTACTGGCATCATCCACAGGAGGCGTGTCGAACATGCGAACACTGAAAGCACAAGCCTGATCCACGCAAAGTGCCGCACAGTGAGAGACTACACAAGGGCGATATTACTGTCAGGTTGCCCAGGCATAGAGAGATATGAGAATAAGAGAATAGCGATGCTAGTGAAACTCCAGCGTGTTTCAGCATGCAGCTCACTACCCGTGGTCAATCAATTTAGCACGGTGTTGGCCGCACAGCACAGAAGTACTGCACGATTGCACATCCGTGCAGCGACCGCTGAATACAACAATTGACTCAATTTAATGATTTAGATTGAATGTTTAAAGCAGAAATGTGGCACAATGGGGCATAATTGAGGTGAGGTTTTTTATTTTTGTTGTGGCGTTGACGTAAGGAAGCAATTGAAGTAGGCGTGTATCACTGATTTAATAAAATTTAATAAGTCTACAGTGTTTCTCAAATATGTTGATATGGTCCACCGGCATATTCAAAATAGCTATTGAGTTAAACCGTCATGATCAACAACTTCGGGAATGAGAGTCAATGCTGCGGTAAATTTTAATAATGAAACGCCTACTATTCGAATGTACAAATTAGTAACAGGCGTTTCGGTACACACAATAAATTTTTATTCCTCTGGCATATCTGTCTAGGCCTGGGCAACCTGACAGTATCGTAGCACACGTGTAGTCTATGACTGTGCGGCACTTTGTCTGGATCAAACTTGTGCTTTCATACCGTATACATACACACAATAAAGAGCATCCAATCGATAACAGAGGACAAAACTCCACTAACCAGGCGTTGGATTCCCGTGAATAAGGCCTGCAAGTCTCCGTGAGTAAGAGAGTCGACCACATGCGGTTGAGTGTCCACCGCTGCACCTGTCGCTGCAGTCGGCCGCCGTTGCACCAACGGCAAACGAAAAGCTGCCGGGATTTTGTTGGACATTCGAGGATCCTCGACCAAAACGGGAACTGAAAAGGTTAAAAACATGGAGTGTACGTTTTCCAAGCAAGTAAGCTTACTATTCTGACGGTGCGAAGTACATTAGTGATGACCGTTAATCACGAGCTTTCGATTGATATGCAGGACTCTACCTTCCGACACAACACAAGAGCAAGAAGCGCCGAAAAGTTTGGCGATAACAATTGCGAACTCGGGTTTTGGGATAATTGCATTCCAACAATTCGAGCGACACCATCTTCGGAATTATGAGAAGATGGCGAACATCAGTTACAATCGAACGATACGCAATTCGTCAATGTCGGTCAAACGAGCACTATGGGTTTGAAGTGTCCCGGTTGGCACGAAATCGCCTGGCAAATCAGATCGAATTGACAACTGGGATAGACACGCTGAGGATCACCGTTGTGATTGTTTGTTTGGCTATATAAGATAATCTAGTGAATTCGCCGAAGATTATGTACAGATACGTTGGGATGAGGTGCCTATAGCCAAGTGTTGTGAACGGGTACAGCGACATCAGGGTAACAGCTTCCTCGTGCCGTTCACTCTCATTGTCATCATATCAAACTCTCCACGCCATTTTACTTGACCCAAGATATCTGCAACAAGATATCCGCCACTAAACCGGATTTTGAGCCAGATTACTAAGGGTAACAAGCCACAACAAAGTCCGATATCTTGGACACCAACCAGGCACATGGGTCACCCAAACTGAAGCAACCTGAGTTCCGTGGCGGTCTTGATGTAATCATCATCCTCGATCGTCTGTTTCATGTTGCATTTTGTCAGTAGAGTGACGAGAAAAGCTTGCTATTATGCAGGACCGTGAAAGCCACAAAGATGCTATCATTCTAAAGTCGCTCCAATCGTTTAGTAAACTTGATTGATTGCATCTTTCATTGCGGAGAGTGGACACGTCATTCCAATGTGTTATTACTCATACTTAAAGCTATTGCATATCCTTTAGGATTATTTTATTATCATGTTCTTACGGCAGTCGAGCATTAATGTAATTGCTACCGGTTCAAAGGTGTCCTTGATGATGACAAGAGTCAGGCTGAACGCAGTTTGTAGCGTTTTTTTAAATATAGACGTGGAAACAAGGAGCGCTTGTATGCCACTGTTGGATAAGGCTGGTACGACCAACCCGTTCAATCACATGTGTCCACACACATGTTTAATGGGGTTAAACCCATAACCATGAAACAAAATATTCATTTGCATGCTTTTCCGTCACACACACCCCACGACCAGTTTCGTGCTGTTTGCATTCATCGGGTAGGGACAGTAAGATCAGGATCGGCATGCGCTTGAAACAGTTGAGGAATGGTAAACAAGGAGCGCTTGTATGCCACTGTTGGATAAGGCTGGTACGACCAACCTGTTCAATCACGTGTCCAAACACATGTTTAATGGGGTTAAACCCGCAAGAGACTCATTTCTATTCAAGTGATGGACAAAATAACACGTGATGCATTTAGCTATTGGGTTTTTTCGTTGGAATAGTCATGATCATCGGAGATAGCTTTACATCAGTAGTATGTACCGAACACTAGACCGTCATACAAACATGGCGAAATCAAATCTTAAAAGAAAAGGCAGAGCGGAGCAGTTACAGAATCTATAGAAGAATGAGCACAAACAAACTGCAATAGTGAACGATAGTTGCACGTGGGTGCAATTGTACAACACCTCTATAGTGTGCAGGTTGCTGGGTTGCTTGTAACCGTACACACCATCATTTCTTATATATCTGATTGAGTCTGACAGCATCTAAACCCACAGTCAGTCTATGAGAATGCGCTCGATCTCTTTTCAAGCATGTATAAATGTATTAAATCACAAGCCTGATAGACTGCACGTGGCCTGAGATAATGCCATGTTGCACAGGGCTAGATAGATCTGAGAATAAAAATAAAATTGGCAGTGAGATTCCTTAAAAACTACGGCAGAACAATTAAGCACGGTGTTAAATGTACAGCACAAAAGTAGTGTATGATTGCACATCCGTGCAAACCACATGAAGGTTTGTAATTTCATACATACAGACGTAAATAGGGAAAACCATCCACTTTATGAAATTGAGTTCTTGCGAAATGGTAAGGTATGATGGTAAGAAAAAAAAGCCTGATCCAGGCAAAGTGCCGCACAGTCAGAGACTGCGTGTGGGCTAAGATACTGTCAGGTTGCCCAGGCCTAGACAGATATGAGGGGGAAATAGAAATAGAAATTGCAAGATATCGACAATTTGGTTGGTGACAAATTGTTATCAATCGGCGGCAGAGTCTTTTCTTACCAGAAGTACTTGTCCTAGCCAAGTTTGAATTCGCACCACGAAGATTAGACGTGAATTCTTCAAGCACATTGATGCACCAGTTGCTGATGTGACGCCACAAAAGTGAGCGGCTACCTAGATACCAAACAATATCGGTGAACCATGGGGAAATAATTTAGCATCGCATCACAATATGCACAACCAATTACCCAGTGCGTTTAAGGAAAAAATACATGCACGTGCAGAAGGATCAGTCGCAACCAGGTCGGCTAGCCTTTGAAGAGCAAGATGCTGTAATCCAAAAGAACATCAATACGGAACAGTACCGACAAACCTTGGCTTTTGGGTCAACGGTTTTGGAAAACACCTCGGGTGCTTCGCTTTCATTGACGATGTTGTACAATTCGGTCTCGACAGGCTAAAAAGTAGTCTTGAAAAACACGCCATCACATGTACCTTTGTTAGCTGCCACTTGAGCACACTGATTGTAAAGCTCCAGGAAAAATGCAAGTGAAAGCCTACCACGAACAATAACGCCAGCATCCGCCAATCCAACAAAATTGACCACAAGCTGAACGTAAGGGCGTAAACGCGAAGCTGTTCTATACCTGTCAGAACGTGAGCCGAAAAATGGTTTCGGAAACAACGCGTATATTGGCAAAAAATAAAAGATCCGACCAATTGTGATCAACGCACGCGAAATGGTATGCTCACGAATCAATTGCAACACATTCATCTAGCGGGAAAGCAATGAGAAGAAACAATACGTTTGCCTTACCGATGGAGCAGAGTATACGAGTGTGAGCCGATTGAAAATAAGCAGCGTCGCGCAAAACACAAGCCCCATAAATACACCACACGACACCAAACAATGCGTTCGATGGTTCAATTTGAAACTGACAGTCATTAGGGATAGGAACCCACTTACTGGAAAAGGTCACTGAAAGTGGTGGAATATTGAGTGGGTGCCACTACGCTGAGTACGAACCAGGTATTCATCCCGGCAATTAGGGTGCACAAGAGCAGTATCTGAATATTGCTCCAAAATAATTCGGCACACAGTTGATAATATTTGAAGTAGATTTTATCATGAACTGTGTGTGTGTACAATGAACCAAATAAAACTTACCTGATAGTTTACGGTAGAAGATAACCGCCACTGCACAGATGGTAGCAATGTTACAAAGATAGGCAAGAAATTGCCATGGTGTAAATGCGTTTGAGATGGTTTCTGAGCGAGTGGAGTTCGATTCGAAAGAATAAAAATTACCGAAAATCCATTGCCACGGGTAGCTGAAGCTGACATTGCTCAATAAAGCGATACAGAATAGCAGCATCGTGCTGACACAGGAAGAGATCAAACAGGATATTGTTAGTCTAAATTGTAATTCTCGTTTTACCGCTTGCATTGCAGTGGGATCTGAAAAAATGTGGGAATTTAGCACATGATTGGTTCACAACTATCCGCAATCAAATACTTGGTAGCAACGTAGATATCGATACAGACTTTAGGTGATTTAGGCACAATTAGGAAATGATCGTTTTCCTAAAGTAGTTGACCGGGATAACAATATTTTGACTTAACCCAAGCAAATGAAAGCCTTGATAACTAAAGTAGCTGCAGTTATGGCGACCGTTGTCCAAGGTTGGGTTCGAAGACATCAGAATTCGCAATGGATTCAGATTTATGGTGATATGGCTCAATGGGTATCTTATTTTACGCATCTTTTGGAGTGTTTAACTAATCGTGTATACAGTCAAGTGGTGGCAATGAAAGCTTGTTATTGTGCTCGACAGTGAAAGACACAAGGACGTTGTTTGGAAAATAACATTATTTTCTATGAAAAACTTATGTATTTCTTTGAAAACATTTGAAATTCTGATTCTCGAGTTTTGCGTGTTATTGTTAAGTAATATCTAACAGGTAAGGGGACCCCGTTTGAGGTGCGCGACGTCCGATGCACTGTGGAGTTGGTTTCTGTAGTTAGTGATAGTCATGATTGTATGGGGCTGGGATACTGCCAGGTCGCCCATGCCTGGACAGGAAAACAATTAGGGTTCCCGACCAAAGCGTTTTGCTAAAAAGTCTGACCTACAAGGCAGCGGGTTGAGTTGAGACCGTGTTTGTCCGACATCTATCCACCGTGAGCAGTCAAGAACCAGTTCATTCCAACCCGCAGGGTCCTCATCGAGAGCTTTCGTATCTCTTTCACAAGCGCAAGTGCCCAACGGCCGATTTCCTTATTTCAACGCAATGAAAGCTTATCGTCGGTGATGGATGTGGGCACCGATTAAATGCCAGAGTCCTGCTGTGAAAGGCTTAAAACTCCGCCGCTGCGCATACTGTAACTTCTATTTGATCCAGGGTCCCAGGAAAATGCCGGGGATAGTGTCTATATCTTGAAACCATACTAAAGGTGGCTAAAAGTCACAACAAGCCATCGAATGTATGCGGTTAGGAACCCGGAAGTGCGATGTTGCATATTTCAGTACTGCAGTTCACGCGTCATTGCTACCTAGAAAATTCGGTAGTGTTTCACTTCATCAACATGGTAAAAAGTCATCCGTTCAGGAAACGTTGGGGAAAATGCGTGGACATTTGATTTCTAAACAAAATTGATTCCTTTGTAAAGCTTACCATGTTTGAGAAATTTAGCGCACCATCTAGGAGCTTAGTTCACTGACTAAGCACGCGCTGGCTGAAGAAGTGATCGCATACTAGCGACCCAAACATATATTTTCGAGGTGTAGATAC
>JACCGJ010001000.1:13698-32606 GCA_013407085.1 Atriophallophorus winterbourni
TTCCCTATATTTTCAATCTATGGTTACTGTGAAGTATTTGTTTTTTGGACCATTAAAACTTTGATCATTGAACCCAAGAGCAGGAAGCGCCGAAAAGGCCGATGCCCACAATCGCGAACTCTTAATAGAGTGGATCGAACGGAAGCATGACGAGATGGATCACGTGATTCACTTCCGAATGAAATGCAATTGTTCAAGATCGATTAAACGAGCCCGCGTGATGTGGCCTTGAAGTGTACCGGCTGGCATGAAATCGCCTGACAAAATCAGATCGATGTGACATCCGGGACAGACATGTTTCAGGACAGTCTTGTGTTTGCTTGATTTGCCTATATAAGATACTGCGTGTGTATTGTACTTTGTCTTGTGCGTAACAAACGTCATTGCCCAATCGGCACATTCGTGTGTAAACATGTATAGCGTTGGACAGATTGACCCCAGGGACGAATCGAGACAGAATCTTGAAGTGGCTGTCCACCGCAAGTGGTTATGTGGTTATTGATGTATCGACGACTCGACATGTTTTGATAAGAAGCTAGAAGTTTGCCAGCTGATCGATGAAGTGAGATGTTTTCATAATGAACCCAAAGTCGACCTATAATCCGAAGTAAGTTTGAGCGCGACGGTGTGTGTGTGTGCAACGGTTCCTGATTAAAGTAATGTGTTGTTCACATCCGGTTTCTGGCTGTTTGCCGTCATCTTGTGGTAAGATTAGGTTCCTGATTAAAGATTTAGTTTATGTGATTAAAGGAACGTAATGTATGTTCTTTTCGAAAAGAATTGTTTCCCCCCACCCCGCAACAATGTGACGAATTGTGCTACTAAGCTTCGATGATTTCAGCTACCGTAGCAATCGAATAACCAACGTTTCATCGTTTACCTGAGACGACAGCAGTAGCAGTAGTAGTGTTGCTGACAGTCACAGAAGAGAGAAATGTACGTGAAATTATAATTATCAAAAGAATCAGTTTGCATCCGTTTCGTAGAACCACTATAAAACACAGGGACAGTCGTAACGACAGTTTCAATGTGTACGGTAGACTAAAAGCGTTCTGAACACTAAGTTATTATTAAATGGAATATAGAAACTAAAGGACTTTTTTTATACAAAAATTTCATTTGCTGCATTAGTGGCAACCTTTGACGTTCATTTTTCACGCATTTTGCTATATTTGGGCATCCATCACACCACACTCATTACAAAGTACTGTAAGACATTCGTGTGATTGAAATTAATTTTATTCACTGAAATATCTTCTTCCACAAAATTTTATCTTTCAGAATTCACACTGCAAACATTCAAAACTTGGTCAAACCTACTCCTTAGATTTCACCAATCTAATAAAATAATTCCTACCATTAGTTCACTCTGCTTAAGCCAATTCGATCCAACGTTTTTTTGCTTGAATAATTGCGTTCAACATGCCCGAAACGTGCCACACTTAAATTGATTACGTGTATCATTTTGTCGAAAGGTCGCAACAAATTTGCCGCAAATTGTGTCACGTTCGTCTGCAACACAAACTTCATTTTCTCAAAGTAAACCTAATTCTTCGATAAAGAAACTTGGTTTAATTATTGATTATGAGTCTGTCAACTTTATCGGAACAACCGAAAATTGTGAAAAATTATTAGCGTTGGTTTTGTGGAAATCTGTTGTAGCGAATATCGTCAAAGTTTTACGGAGAATAAACAGACAATCTTTTCGAAAGAACGTGACTACTTCATGGCATGACACGTTTTAGGAGAGCCGACTTAATTCTGGTTTTTCATTGAAAATGTGATTATATTCTGGAAACCAATTTTTATTATGCTAGTTTAACATTTTTTAATCTATTAATTAAAACAAATTAAATGTACTCCATCAATAATGTTGAATATTGTGTGCTTTACTTCTCAATGAGTTCATGCAGTTGGAACATTTGTTTAAACTGACTATTCCACGATAATTGATAACAGACAGCTTCGGCGATTAAAATCTAAAATGACGTACAAGAGATCTAAATGCGAGACCAATTACTATCATACTGATCGTACTGTCCCTACCTGATGCGTGCAAACAACATCGAAATCGGTTGTGGGGCTTTTTTTTGTGAGCTTTTTTGTTCATAGTCATGGGTTCAAACCCTGTCTACATGAGTGTGGGCTCATGTGATTGAACAGGTTGGATGTACCAACCTTATCCAACAGTGGCATACAAGCGCAACTTGTTTACCATTCTTCCACTGTTTCAAGCGCATGCGGATCCTGATCCTACTGTCCCTACCTGATGAGTGCAAACTTCACGAAACCGGTCGTGGGTTGTGTGTGTGCGATGGAAATGCATTCACCAGAGCATTGAAAAATTGTTCAGAACGCAAACATTCCTAAACCACATTTTAGTAAAATTTAAATCTGAAATTTAACCGCCTACAGTTTATAAACAACGCAAATCTGGGGAATCTATGGATTCCCAATTATCCTGCAACGATCTTTCTTATTTACACTGATGACCAATAACATATTTCAGTTTTTAATAGGAAATGTTGTTGGTAGCCAACGTATGCAAGTTGGTCTTTCTTACCCGAAAAAATACTCGACAAAACAGCCCAGATTACCCGCGAAAGCAAAGTGAAGTGACATAACGAGCAAATTCATATTTGATCCTATTCGAAACTTCAATGTTATAATATTGTTGCATTATCGAACTACTGTACATAATTCATCGACCATCTATTGGAGGAATTTATTTAATCCCACGAGGAATAGAGGAAACGTGTTGTGGGATTGTCTGACATTTTAATCTAAACCACCCAAACAAACAGATCAGGTTAATGCTATTTGCAGAATGACCGTTTTTTGGGGTGCTAATCCGTTTGGCTAACATGTTGGACAACATTAAACCATTTCTTTAACTAGAATTTACTTGAAGTTACTGCGAAATGTCCGAATCTGACTTAAATATATACTATTATCTAACAAAGTCAATGTAGCTGATCCATAATTTGACAAAATTTCGTTTGACGGGAAAATTGTGCTGCTACGAAGTGACCTGAGTCGAAATGTTTACCCAACATGAACAAAAACTCATTTGGACGCATTTCTATCTCACACTCATCAGTTAGGAGGAGTGGGAGTGCGCTTGAAACAGTGGAAGAATGGTAAACAAGTTGGGTCTGGGCACATGTGATAGAACAGGTTGGTCGTACCAAGCTTATCACATAGTGCCATACAAGCCAAACTTGTTTACCATTCTTCCACTATTTCAAACGCACGCGGATTCTGATTCTGCTGTCCCTACCTGATGAGTACAAAAAGCACGAAACCGGTCGTGGGTTGTGTGTGTGTGTGTGATGGAGATGCATGCAAATGAGCTTTTTTATTAATGGCCATGGGTTTAAACACTGTGTACATGAGTGTAGGCTCATGTGATTGAACAGGTTGGTCGTACCAGCCTTATTCAACAGTGGCATACAAGCGTAACTTGTTCTAAAATCACGCACAATGTATAAACTGCTGTCAGTACCATTAATACCGAATAAATTTTCATGTAACCAAATACAATCTAAGTACGCTGTCTATATTAACTCTGGAACCTGTAAGCTATACCAGAGAGTTAAATGGACGTTTAATTTTGGACAAACGAGAATAACATTCAACAACCAACGGGCAGCGTAACATTAATTTGTGAAGCAGACTTAATGGGCATTTATTAATTCACCTGCTTCTATGGAGAGCTATATTTTGCCAGTAAAATGTGGAAGCTGCTGAAGCGAATTCGTGAACACTACCCATGATCATTGTTGTTATAGCGAGGTTAACAGACCAATATTAGCCCTGCTGGTCTATAGGGGTCAACGAACGAAACCAGAAAATGCGCTTTCTGTCGTTTACACGACTACTAGCAACGTGCTACGAAGATTTGGCGTGAGTATTTTGAGGGCATCTGAGGCGTTAGCAACCAACATCTTTACACTGAACTCATGCGTCCACAAACGGTTAGTTCATGATCTCGCGTATCATTGGACAACATCTTTATCGACCAAACCAGCTTACACGCGACAGTGATCTTTGTTTCATGTCTGGTGGTGTTCAGATCCATTTTTACATTACTTTCATGCACGCATTGTACAACCTGACGGGATATACCAAAAAGTACATACTTGACACTAATTATGGATTTCATTCAGTCAAAAATGGATTTATCGATGGGAAAATTAAACAAATCTCATTAATCGAACCGAAAGATGTTTGTTTTTCGAGTGAAATTACTCAACATCCAAAGATAACCTTGGCCAATCAATGAATAATGCTCAAAATTGAAATGAATAGAGCGTTACGTGAATTGTGTGTACGCGTTTAATGGTAGTAAAAGGATATTCAGTATTTTCACGCCAGACACTTTACCCCGGGTAATTAATACGTATGTAAGTCCTGTTATGGAATATTCCATGCAAGCCTGGGCACCATGACTGCGGAAGGATATTGAACTACTTGACAGGATTTATCATCGTGCGACAAAGAGGGTGTCCGGTTACACTAATTTGTCTTTCAAACGGCGAATGTTAAAAAAGCGTGATTTCCTAATTTGTTCAAACTGTTCTTAAATAACAACAGCTACGAAGATTGAGCTTTTCTTGTCACAGCACACGGATCCTGACCATAATGTCTTTACGTGTTGAGTTTAAACAGCACGAAACCGGTAGTGGGGTGCGTTGGCGTGTGATGTACTAAATTTAGCTCATTAAATGTGACACATTTAGACTTATGTGATCCTGGATCACATCTGGATCACACCTGGATCAATATATCGCAATGTATCGTGAACATATTTCCGATACGTGTTCCATTTTGGGTATTTCAATTTTGACATCAAATAAATTTTTATTGGACTCTCTTTGATATAGCACACAATACGTACATCGAGAAGAAACACCTGTAGTAATTTGATATCCTTTTTGACACACCATAATCAGGTCAAGTGCTTTTGAAAAGATATGCTCAAAAAAGTAATTAGCCAAAGTGCTTCGAGGTTGAAATATAAAAAGAAATAACGTAAAGCATGTGCTCAAATAGGAAAAACAATAGATTTTCGAAGATTTTCCATCTTTACTCTGAAAAGTTATCTTTTTTTATTTTTTTGTTGAAATCCATTTGTAACGGTCCAGTTAATGCATATCATGTAACATTTAGCAGATTAATTCCCCATGGGAATAACATTGATAGAACAAACGAATGTTTGGTAACTCACTATAATTTTGTGTATTGGGCAATTTCATCTCTTCTCTCCCCAGCCAATACCACCCGCAGGCGAACCAATGAGCGATTAGGAAGAACATGCAGATCAATAGACCCAGTATCACCGTGCTGTATTGTGAGTATCGTTCGATTTTCTGGAACAAGCGTGCCAATCTTAAGAGTCTGGCCAATTTGAGCAAGGGTATCCAACTGCCCTGGAAGGATTTGAAACCGACAATTATTAAAATAAACAAAGTTGAACTTTGATACCAGTGTTGAATAAGACTGACACCATCCACGTGTTCAATCACCAATGAGATCGAAAAAAATCCGTATTTACATACATTTCCGTCACACAAAAACTCACGACAGTTTTCGCACACTCAGGACTCTGTATGTAGGAACAGTAGGATGACGATTAAAGTATTTTTGACGTTTTGTTACGATACATTTGACTGTAAAGACAAAGATATTGGTATACAGCGCGTGCGTACTAAATGCTTTACTTTACGGCAGTGAAACCTGAACCACCCAAGCACGAAACGAATGGAAGCTGAATGCTTTCCATATATGAAGCATCGTCGTATCTTGAATATATCGAGGATGGACACAGTGACTAATGCTGAAGTGCTTTCGAAAGCTGGTCTACGACAGATCCGCATGCGTTGGCTTGGCCAGATCTACATAATGGAAAATGGTCGTATTCCGAAAGATCTACATTATGGTGAGTTGCAATTAGGAAGTCGACCATTAGCCAGACCACACTTGTGGTTCAAAAATGTTTTCAAAAGAGATGTGAAAGCTCTTGGCATTGACCCAGCGAGTTGGGAAGAACTTGTTCTTGACCGTTTACATTGGAGGCATTGTGTAAGGCGTCGTGTGCAAGCTGGAAGGGATCAGATACAGAGCTTGGTTGCTGATTGCAGATCACGCCGCCTGAAACCAGAAAATTCATGCGATTGTGATGTACATCCATGATCGACATCGACCGAAGGAGGCCAACAACAAAAACAGTTTCATCCGTCAACTTTTGCAAAGCGAACATCGATTTTTGAACACGAATGTTCGTCAATTGAAGTAATGAGTAACGTGAGCACGAAGAATTGGCTTTATCCTTCAAGCAACACAAGGAATATTTACGTTTATTATACCCTGTTTATCTTTTACTTTCACAATTAATTATCCATCACGACTGGACAAAAACTCTATCAGGTATGCTTGTAAAACTTGGACTCTTAATAAATCACTGAGCTTGAAATTTGAGTAAAAATTAGCGTTGCCGTTTTAAAGATTCAAGGTCATGCGAAGATATATCCACGTGGAGATTTAGCTGAGTACTGTATGACAATCACACAACCAAAACAATCATTCACGTTAAAATCGTTTAATCATTTTAGCAGTAAATGTCTGCTACAGGTCATGCAATACATGATTAATAACTGACCAATCTGGACACGTTTTTAAACAAAATAAAGCGTTTACTTTTGGTAAATTGTTATTTGAATCGGCTGATACAATTCCCAGCAATGGAATATGGAAGCCGTACGAATGACTCAAAGTGATTTCTTGGTATTTATCTAGTGTGAAATTGTGCAGCATTTCAGCGCTGTGTAGCTAAGACCGTGCTAAAAGCGATTGGCTAACGGTAATGAGCTGCATGCGGAAACACACAGGAGTCTCAATACCATTTTCCTTTCTTATTTCTATCTAGGCCTTGGAAAATGACAGTATCGTAGTCCCTGACTGCGAGGCACTTTGCCTGGTTCAGGCTTGTGATTTCGTACATATATACATACAGTAAACCTTTTAACTTATGTTTGCAAAATGAAACGTTTGCTTTCGGTTGCATCGTTTGTGATCTGACCGCAAGCAAAGTTTAACAGTATTTGACTTAGCACGAACAAACGCCCGTGTTCAGGCTGCAGAAATTTAATTGTGACGCATGCGGCGTAATCTCGCGCTGTTAACGTAAATGCAACACAAAGTAATGTGTTGCTCACATCCCCTGAAATTACACTCCACTACCGGTTTCTGGCTGTTTGCCGTCATCAGTTGGAGACAGTAAGATTAGTTTCAGTGAGCCTTGAAACAGTGGATAAATGGTAAACAAGATTACACTTGAATGCCACTGTTGCAACACGTTGAAAATCACCACCCGATGAGTGAATTCAAGCACGTCGGCATTTAAAATCTTTAAGAAAACAATAATTCCAGCTGAATTGTGGCCACAAATCTGCGAGTAATTGTTTCAATTGCATTTGATAACCAAAAGTACATCGATATTTAGAGCAAACCCCACAACCCAGCGAATGGGTTTCCGCAAGACTTTGCGAAATGTCACCTTATCTACTTTGCGTTTATGAATGAAAATATAGAGTATACCAGCTGTAATTTGATACAATTTGCCGAGAGCTTCGATATGTGAATTGCTATCAGTTCGCTTGATGACTGTGCCAGGGGCATGGGCACCTTACATCGTTGGCAACAAGCAAATTAGTTGAATTTAAGCTTCGATAATGTAAACTTCCATCGGGTCGTATCAGCCTTATCCAACAATGGTTTACAAACTCAATTTGTTTAGCATGTTTCACTGTTTCTGTTCCTACCGTCCTTACATGCTGAGTACAAACAGTACCAAACCGGCTGTGTGGCGGGTGTTGTTGTTGTTGGCCTACTTCGGTCGATGTCGACCATGGATGTACATCACAATCGCGTGAATGTTCAAGTTTTGCCGCTTTTGGAGTGACTAAACAGTCCGATTCGGGATGAACCATCTCTCCGCAGCGCTGGCAACGAAAGTCAGAGCTCGGTTGTATTGCGTCAGTTGCACGCGGGCGGCGTGATCTGCGTTCAGCAGCCAAGAGCTGTATCTGCTCCTCCCCAGCTTGCAGACGACGCTTTACACAGTGCCTCCAATGTGAGCGGTCAAGTGTGGGGCGGGTATGTGAGATGGAAACGCATGTAAATATTGATCTTTGTTTATTCGGTACCATATTTATCGGGTTGGTACGCTAGATCTCGTCTGGAACTCCACCAGAAATGATCTCGGCGTGGGATTGTCGTGTAAAATCAATTCGGAGCACGGTTAATAATAAATCATGCTCCAGCTGGGTTTGTAACAAGAAAATTCAGGAGCTAAGACTGAAGCTTTGTCCCTAATACTGAATACATGCATGTGTATTGTTGTGGAATATTTAATCCAAGACAAAGAAAGGGCTTGAAAGGATATTGAAACCGGATATGTCATCATGGAACGAAGTTTGTAGCATACATGTGGGTGTTCGAGTTTGCATTTTGTTTAATGCAACAGAACCGTACAGCAACTCAAGAGAACGAAATTTGAATTCATATCCTAAGTGCAGTAGTGTTAGGCCAACTCTCACTGCAGCCCCTACTGAAAAAGACACCTTTTCTGGTAGTCACAGAACGTGTCACTAGGAAACTGTGCAATGCCTTTGGGCGATTTCATTACCAGACATGATGCGCCAAGCAATATTATGTGGGACGAATCAGAATTGAAAGCGGCTTCTGAAACTATCCACACACTTTAGTGTTTGCGCTAATAACACCCTCTATCAAACACAAAAACTGCGCAGGGGCTCCTGGAAACATTACAAGTCGAAACACATGCGACAGCTTAAACTTTTCCCGTCAGTGAGCTTATATTGAAAGCGTACTACGTTCTAGATGCGTTGCTTATACAAATATGAACGAATATACGTGTTCAAAATGAATGATGACCATACAGTTCCGCTTTCAAAACTCACCACACCGCTTCTCATCCCGTCGTAGAGCGTGTGAATCACATCGAACGGGATTGCTGCGAGCATGTCGAGAAAGAACCAGCCTTTGAGATAATGGATGGCGATTTGTCGAAGGTCGTGGACCACTTGACCGCTCTTGCTTACAAAGGTCGTCAGGAAATTGAGGATGATATCTGTTGTTGAACGGAACAGACGGTAGTATGAGACGATCATCATCTAATCATCTCGGTTAATCAGGAAACAAGACATTTGATAGTATATTTAGGTTTAATATCAGAATTCCAATATATGAATAAAAATATTTCTAGAAAGATGACGTATACCGTCGTTTCTTTCAGTTCAAAATTACTGTTCTAGTTTGAACGTAATAATAATTTCCATCCATTTTCAACAGAAATCGTACTCAAATCTCGCTTGTTTATAAATTTCAAGCTGCGATTATGTAATATTTTTCGAGTGTCTATCAAAAATTTACTGAAGCAAAAATAACAAATTGAATTATTGAACCTAATTATCTTTCTAATTTATTTCAGAGAATTTTCGGTCGAAATTGCAAATGAATGTAGCCGATATGTCTGGACATTGATAAGGATAGATTGACTTCTTCAGACAATAAATTTTCGATAAGCGGATACGCGATTTTCATGGATTTGACGGTATATTTTACGTGACACTATTTGATACTGGTAGGCAATTTATTCACACGTCAAATATTTGTGAAATAACCAATGATTGTGCTACTAAACACGGAACAAATTCTGGTAATAATCATTTTATTTGGAGAGCAAACTACTTATATTAGTGCCTACTTTACAGGATGGACTATTCCAGTTTTGGGCTCATTGTGCAAGGTCAAGTCATATCGCAGCTACTAACAGAGTTTACCGTGGCTCCGTTCTTGATTTAATTTGTCTCTAATATAACTAGATGATTTATTTGAACTTGCTAGTTGCGAGATATCTTTATTTTCGGAAGAAATGGCGATTGGGACTAGTATGCAATACTGCACGGTCGATATTGATCCACTTCACTACTGGGTGCTTGTAACCACACTGTCATATAAATTAATATTATTTTGGTTGTTGAAGGTATTAGTTATTTCTTTGTCTCTTTCTCGTTGTTTAGTAACTATTTACCTTCGACTATTTATCTGTCAAAAGCTTGTAGGATTGAAAGAGCCCTTTTATACCAGTTCTAAACAAACCATTTCGTTTCTCAAGCATTGATACACTTGGTAAACTACTTTCAGTTTACGTTTTACCCACTAATTCAACTTTGACTTTCATTACACTATGGCTATTGTTATACTAAATGCATTTTAGTTCTTTGATATTCTTTCATCAGTTAAAAATTTTGCATACAGTGGATCACCCACTTGAACACCAGGTTCATCAGCAAGAAGCACGTGGTAGCAGATCACATGGCTACAAGTTAATTATTCCACACTCTAGATCAAATTGTCGAAGGTTATCCTCTGCTGTCGAAGTTTGTTTTATACGGAACTCTCGGCCCCCACATATCATTTGTGCATCAAGCCTGAACATGTTCAAGGCTGAAATTGACGAGTATATGTTGACCAAATGCAACCTCGCACCTCAATACATTAGATGACTTTCCTCATAGACAAAACATCGCTGTTTTGATGCATTCCCTATAATTTTAATCTATGTTTACTGTAAAGTATTTACTTTTTGGACCATTAAATCTCTGAATTACTTTGAACTTTGAACCGCATCTTGCTAACGATAAAATGCATTTCCTCAATACTAAGATTTCACCCTCCTTAAGTTGGATATCACTACTAGCTATACCAAAACCTGTTATCTGATCTAGAGTATGTTGCCCAAGCCTGGAAAACATGTCTCTAAAGAGATATTTGCTTCTCGACTGTCTATATGATCAAGCTTATAAGCATGTCGTCATTTTTGAAAATATACGTTGAGCACCTCAGATCATTGGTCCCGAGAACTCTTATGCAAAGGTGAATGCGATACGAGTTCATACTACTTTATCAAAGTTTCTAATACTGTTTTCAACAGATCTGAATAATTTATTCGGAGGTCTAGCTGCCAGTATGATTCATGGTCATGGATGTATGCTTGAAATCCCACAATCCAAACAAAACTGTTGCAGGCAATTTTTATTCAGTGCCTGTGTTTCATTCGGTATTCGATAATTTGGTAAATTCTATTGGCTGCCAACATTATCCACCAGTGTTATACAAGTAAAACCTGGTTCCCATTCTTCAACTATTTCAAGTACATGCGGATCATGATCTTACTATCCATACCTGTTGAGTGCAAAGAGTACAAAACCGGTTGTGGGGTGTGAGTGTGAGTAATGGAAATGCATACAAGTGAGCATTTTAAACTAGGTAAACTTTTTTTAAAAGTAAACTTGACTATTATACGTGACGTAGCCCTGATCTTGCCTCCACCTATTGGTAAATCATTTAGCCCATTTGGCCCAGTCATGCTGACGGATTCATATTATTCGTGCGTAGATATTTTTGTACCTGTATTTTGACCGTGAGGTTACTGCTTTACCGAGCTTGATGTGATTGTAGTTACTGTGAGTTAGTGTCATCCCGACATCACAGACCGTGAACCTTTGATTCCAAATATGTCACTAGTCCATCGTTAGCAGTCAACATCCGAGTGCTGATATGCAACCAACTACAATAAAAGTTTCGCGTAGTGTAGACTGTTGACCTTCTTCGGTCGATGTTGGCCATGAATGTATATCACAAGTGCCGCATTTAGAATGACTAAGCAGTCCGATTCGACGGTGAAAATCTCTCCTATGATACTCACAGCTAGAGGAAGTACACGGACAATCTGTGTTCATCAGCAAATAGCTGTATCTGTTCTTTTCCAGCTTGGGCATGACACTTTACACAGTCCCAAACTCGTGGGGTCAATGTCAAGGGCTTTCATATCTCTTTTGCAAACGTCTTTGTACCGCAAGTGCAGTCTGCCCAAAAGCTGATTTCCTGACTTCAACTCACCATAGAGTAGATGATTTATTACACGCGCTGTATGCTCAAGTTTCACCCAAAATCTTTACATGAATATAGTCATGTCGACACATGAAGAAGACACATCTTTTCACAGTTACTTACCTACGATAAACAAAATTTCCACAATGATATCACAGATTATCAAATCTTTGCTCTCCGTATCCAAATGGAACGCGGCGTTGTATGGGACCATTATTGCAATGTAGAATGTACACAAGAGAATCAGCCAGTCCCAGATGATTTTGAACAAACTAAAGTGCAGAATGATGAGTCGAGATGCTTGCACATCTTGAACTTTGTACTCGGGGATTGTTTGAAACTGTAACAAGAAGGAATTTGAAATATGAAAAATCAGCATTTTCGTCAGTGAATAGAAATTTATTTGTGACCTGTGTAAAGGTTGATTTTAAAAGGATTTTTTGAGATGCACGGATGGGAAAATTTCCAATCTTACTTGATCCGGAGTGTTTTAGTACACTACGGAACATTTAGGAGCGGTAGTAAAGACACCTTCCTTAATTATTATTAGGCCGAAAGAGTTCCAATTGCCGTTGTTTATTCATGGTCCCTTTAGCAAGAAGCCTTTTATGGGATGTTTTTCCACAGGCAGAAAAATTTGTACGGCCATACTGCTGGTCTATGGAACATGTTCGCTCTACTAGGACAGCACCGCCAGCGCTGGCTAGGTCACTTGTAGTGAATGAAAAATTGTTGCAAACTATAAGGTTTGATTGAGTGGCGATTAAGAACCAGGAAGTAAACCATTGGGCACTTGCTGTACAAAGACGTTTGTAAAAAAGACATGAAATATCTTGACCTTGATCTTACAGTTTGAAAAGAAGTTGCTCATGACCCCTCACTTAGGAGAATCTGCGTAAAGCGTCATCTGGGAAAGAGAAGATACAGCTCTAGTCTACTGATCACGTCATTTATTTGAAAAGCTGTGAAGCAGGAACTTTAATGCGCTTTGATGTACATCGTTGATCGCCATCGTCGTCGCCATCATATCTCCGTAGTTATCAACATACATTACCAAATGCTCGTGTTGTAAAACTTTGATATAAATCATGAATTGGAGAAGGCGATTGAAAATGAAAGCAATAGTGTATTTTAACAACCTTAATCGAGGAGAAAATAGGATGTGGTTCTTAGTCCTTGCCAAAAATTCATTCAATCAAGTTTCGTTAAGGTGTAGGACAAGCACAATGCACCAGATTTCCAGTGACTTTAGTCATCACGCATTATTGAACACATGATCATTGAGGCTGATTCAATTAACCAATCCCATCTGAACAACATCCTCATCCCGAGCTACGTGTATTGCATCCAGAACACCGCCAGGATAACCGAGTATTGGTCTGACGTAGATTCAAGATTCAAGATTCAAGAATTTATGGTCACAAAAAAGCACATAGCTTCACAATTACCATATCATAGTAAATATTTGTTCAATAAGAGGTATAAAAAAACTATTATGCGATGAAACTGGAGTCAAGTAATATGCTTACCCTGAGTCAATACACAACAGGCATCGTCAAATCGTTATGTAACAAATAAGTGTCCAAGTTTCGAGTGAATGTTTTGATACAGGGAGAGGAGATAATTGCTTCGGGAAGGGCATTCCACAGGAAACAGACACGTACCGAATGGAAATATCGGTGACAGTTAGTACGTGAATGGGGAATTTGTAGTGCTGCTGAGTGGCTACGTGTAATTCCTGACTCACGATATTTGAACAAATGTTTAAGTGGATGATCTGGAGTATTCAATATTTTGTATGTAATGATAGCGTCACTTCGAAGTCTACGTTGAAGGGGAGTGAGGAGCTTTAGCTTTTTCAATCTTTCCTCCTATATAAGGTCTCGAAAACCACGCACGAGTTTGGTTGCACGATGGTATATCCTGTCAAGCAAGAATATATCTTTTTTCATCCACGGAGTCCATGCTTGCGATGTATATTCCATTGTGGGAATTAAGTAGGTCTTCATGATGTATCTGATGAATAATATCACGAAGTATTTTGACTACTACCGATGCATATTGTAACGCAAACTTTGAATGCAATGGTTATTATCATTCGGTCGATGTCGACCATGGATGTACATCACAGGCGCATGACAAGTTTATACTTCGCAGCTCTTTGAATAACTTAACAGTGCGATTTAGAAGTAACGGCCTCTAACGCAGTATTCACAGCTAAAGGCTGTCCTCCTTCTATTGATTTTAGTTGCACGCTGACAAGGTGTCTCAATAGTAGAGAACTGTATCTCCTCTTCCCCAGCTTTCCAGATGACGCTCAACACCGTTCCTCTCAAGTGATGGGTCAACTTGTAAGGTGCTTCATATCTACTCCTCATTTCGTCACAAGTAAGTCTGACATAAACTCTGTTTAACCGAGTGAAAATGAGTTTTATTGTCCGTGGGGATAACTGAAAAGAATGTGAAGTCGCATATGGACACCTTCGAGTTTAAACGGAAACAGTACACAAATCGATGGCTGCCCCACAGAGCTAATTAGCTGGAACATATTACTAATAATTCTAGACTCTTTAATGTAATAATTTTCGAATTTTTCTTCATTTTATCACACGTTCAAACAGGATGAATTAATCCTCCCGTTTGAAGCATACAAGTAAAGCCAAGATTTTATTGACAAACACCTATTGGTGAATTCTTGTAGAACTTACGAAACATACTTCACTTCTCACCTGTTTTAAATGGGTCTTTCTTTTGGCATTTTGATCATATTTCCCGGTCAAATGAAAAAGAACTGCCCGACTCCGTCTTCGTTCGTATTTATAGGCCGTGGACATGTCCGGTTCGTCATTATTGTCAGAGTTCGTAGAAGAATCCGCAGGGGAATGTGCTGCAGAATCCGCTTCTATTAGTGCCTCATCTGCCTCTGGTTCTTGTTGGTTATAATTCACTTCCACACTGTTTCTCATGTTTGCCAAGTTTTTCAACGTTGGTTCATCGGATGAATCTTTGGAAGTACGGCGCTTGTTCACCAATGAAACGGTCCGATTGCTGAGCGGCAATTTCGAATTCGACTCTACGTTATCGGGAGCATAGTTTGGTTGCAGCACTGGATGGAAATTTGTTAGTTGGGATTTACTCTTGTTGAGATAATCCAACAGTTTGTTGTTTCGAAATGCCGTCGTTCCCAACGCAGCAGCGGTTATTGTGGTTGCTAGCCCGGCACTGAGGTAGCTTGGTGGAGTTTGGATCGAGGAACGAAAGAAGGATCGTTTTTTCGATTTTTTTGGAACCGGTAATTGATTACCATGGGCTGTTATCTCGTTTTGATTTGTTCCTGTAAAATGGTGGTGCAGAAAAATTTCCTGTAATTTTGTATAATTTAAAATTTATCTACTATTGAATTTAGCCGATAAGTTTTAGCATATAATAGCAATGCTAGAGTGAAATTAATTTTCAAATAGCTGCATATGTAATACCATTTCTAACATCAATATGACGGTCAATTTCTTGGTGTTGATAATCGTCCTATAGCATATAATCAGATTCAATATTTTTAGGGATTTCCATTGATTTTACTCATCTATAGTTTGAATACTTTTACACACACTACCATTACAGACCTACGGCTAATTTTGTGCTGTTTGCGCTCATCAGGCGTGTGGATTCCTTTGCATGTCCACCGTACACGATGAGTGTAAACAGCGGGCTTGTTTAATGTGTAATGGAAACGCTTCCCACGTGTAAGCCATCGTCTTTAACCCATCTTCATGTTTCTGGTTATATGTGATTGAACAGGTTGGTTGTGTCAGGTTTATCAAAAAGTGCGTTACAAGTTCTCAACTATTCATTTTGCAGTTAAAAGATGATCAGATTCAAGTAAATCTCGCAAAATACCAGAGTTATTACGCGGCATAATTGTGGCACACACTGCGTTTATATGTGAGAAAACAGGAGGTGGGGGTGTCAATGTCAAATCTGCTAGTTCAAAGTTTTTCCTCGTCTGGTATTCTAAATCGATGGTTATCTCTTCAATCTGTGAGCGAGACGATGTCGGTGTTAGCGTTCGACGTTTTATGTTAAATATTTACAGATAGCTACCTTCATCCTTTAGAATTTGGCACAATCTACCCAGTGCGAAAAGATTAACAAAAAGCGCACAGAGTCGTGACTTTTTGATTCAATAATTGAGGAATTAACTACATTCGGCTACAAAGCCAGCACCCAAGGGACCCTAAATGGGTCTTCGAGGTACAAAACACGCTTATACATGTGCGCATGAACCGTTGCCACACACCAGTTTCTTTTATAAAAAAGTAACGGGTGTTCATGAGATATTTGCATTATTGGGTTCGAACAAGATAGCGGTAACCGGGTTTTGAACTGACTGGTTTCTGGTATCATTTATTTAATATTCGAGATTCAATATTATTCAACCAATTATGTGGTTTAGAACACATAATGATACCAAATAGAGAATTATGGGCTGGCTAGGTTGATTAAACAAATTCACTGTAATTCTTTCAGGATTTATTTGGATAAACACACAAAACTTGAACAAATATGAGCTACAATCCATGTTTTGATAATAGCATAAATGTCATTCATGGTTAAACAATCTTCTCACACCTATTAAGGAGACCGTTTTCCGATTTGCTTCAAACTTTAAGTGACCTTATATTTTACAATACAATTCCATCGAGAATCACATACCCAAAATTGGCTAGATTGCGTTTTAGGTTTACCTATTTAGAATCTACCAGTACTCGGTGGAGCAACTACAATGGATTTTCAACGGTGTATATTTCCTACCGTCTGTTGAATACACGATTAATCTACAAGTGGTTGGTTAAGGAAGAATAAATGCACCACGAGGATAGAGCAGATATAACCTTGAACTATGTAAAACAAGAAATTATGTTATCTCTCGTTGGCTCAGGCTGACATAATGAAACCGTTCCCATGAAAGCACAAGTGGACGGAAATAAACGCATGGGGTCTATGAGGCACGTATTTTCAACACACGCATCCCTATCAAGTTGTAATCTGTCTAACACGAAAGTTGCTTCAAATTTTAATTATTTATTCTTCCCTGTATTAGGCTCGTAACGTTTCTACCAGATGAATCCAAATAACAAGAAACCAGCACTGAGATTTGTGAGTGTGTGATTGAAATGTATGCTAATATGAATATTTAATTTTTCCCCACGGTGTCATAGAAGACACGGTTTCGTTGCTGTTTTAACGTTGCAAGGTTGAATAACTGCAAGGTTGAATAAACAAAAATACAAATAGGAGGCGAATAGCAGAAATCTTGATTTAATGCTTGTTCTCAGAAGCAATGGCGCTGGCATTATTTTGTGGAGATCAAGGAAACAAAACTTCAATTTACTTGATGTCTCATTCAAGGTTTTGGCAATTAATCCTGCACATAATTTGAACAAACCTTGGTCTTATTATTGTGGTCACTAGCGTTATTATCTCTAATTATTTTATTATAAATATTAATGTCGAACTAAATTTTTCGTCAGAGCTACGACAATGCCAGTCACTCAATTCCAATTTAGGGATTTAATGGTTTAAAAATAGAAGAATTCTACTTGAAAACATACAGATTTTCTTCATAACAACACATAAGATTATTGAAGAATTTATGGCAAAATTCTTCAAACCAAATAAGTTGTCATCCTGTTGCAAAAAATCTCAAAGTGATCGATGATTGCTCTTGACACGTGGTAGGTAACTTTTGTTACTTACAAAAAATTTCTTCATATGGATGAGACGAAGATTTAAAAGCAATTTCATTGCGCAATAGTTCCAGATGATTCTAAAATCCGTTTGAAATTGGTTTTTTAATTGAACGTTTGTTTACCATATATCAAAAATTTCCAATCTTACTTTTATTGATCTTATTGCCTAATGTTCTTAAGAGCAATCAGGTATCTTAATCGATGCATCTTCTGTAAGTTTCAGTGTTTCTCGTGATAATAAACCACAGTTAATTTAAATAAAGATAGTAAACAATTTAGCTCTTTTACAGTGTAAATTTTTTGTGACGTTCAAGCGAAACGAAGCTATAACTAAATCAATTACTTTGATACTCAGCCTTCGGGCATTTCGCAACAAACCAAATTTTATTATATTACGTTACCATTAAAACTAAATCATTTTTCATACTATACTGCAAACAAGGTCTGAGATTAAAATATTGCCACGTTTATGTTAAAAAATGATTAATTTTCGATTTCATCTCCTTGGCAGTTTAAGCAATATCATTGATTTTTTGAATGTTTAATATTTATTGACCGGGACATGTTTCAGACCGATCGTGTAGTTGTGTGCTGTCGGTTAGAGCAGTTTGTGGTAACGTTTCACTTCAGACAACGAAGCTTCGTCAGGCCAAGTGCGATAGTCAGGACAAGGGAACATCACTAAGCATAAGTCAACCCACCAACTCTGTTTCAACTTTACCGAAAGACATGTCATGATCCCTTGACCTGACTATCACTCTTGATCTGACGAAGCTTCTGTGGCTGAATTGAAAGGTTACCAAAAGAGCTCTAACCTGATTTTCACTTTTCTGAAGTATATATGGTAGAGCTTGATGTGGAATGACGATATTGATATCCATAGCTTTAATTATGGGAGTTTTTAATCTAAGCTGTGTTCTTTTGTGTGACCAAAATCTTTTACAATGTTTGGCTTTGAAGTCACGTTTTGGCGGGATTAATAGAACGAATCACGATTTTCAATATTCAAGATTTATGGTGACAAAAGCAATCCCTTTACTTGTACAATTGGATGACAGCTATAAAAAATAAAGAGGATGCAATCAAAATTCTATTGAGGTGTTTGGTTTGCGTGGGCTTATATTGGGTCAATATTCGGTGCCGATAGTGGATTGCTCTTTCATATAAGTATCCCATTTCGAT
>JACCGJ010001001.1:0-40522 GCA_013407085.1 Atriophallophorus winterbourni
TCGGTTTTGCAGCGGATAAGGATTAACGACCATCACACCTAATTCACACATGGTTATGTAAGCAGTGTCGGCATACGCTGACCTGTACAATTAATAAACAATTAGGGATGAACACAGCAATTAGGAGGTGTGATCAATTATCTTGATCTCCCCTGTCTAGCTTAGTGAACTCAGGATTGGTCAAGAGAATGCCATTTATACCGGAACACTGTGCATACCTACACCCTTGGTCTGACGAAGCTTATGTGTTCAGAAGTGAAACGTTACCAAAAACTTACTATAACCGATTCATTGCAAACTTTATTTTCATGATTATGGACTCCCGATCGGTCTCCGAATTGGCAAATACTGTTGCTACCACCCAATTCAGGCTATTAACATGTGTAACCGCATCTCGGGATCCAAAACACAGACAACAATCGATCGATCAAGCGGTGACAGCGGGGATTAATCACCCGACAGAGACATGGAACAAACTTGACCTCTGGCCCCGATCCGCGGAACGCAATAATGGTAACGGCTGGCCCAGCTGATTGGACCCAATTCGACACAGAATTGTCTTGAGGTCACGTGCAAAGCGTGTGAACAACCGGTGATTCTCGATGCGAGTCAACTCATAACGTGTTTTCTGTGTGTATGGGTAAGATCCATAGTAAATATGACGTAATTTAGACACTGATTCGATAGCATTAATAAATAATGAAAATTTTCCATGCGCCTGTTGTCTGTGTTCGTTGCAGAGCTAAGTAATTATATGATGCCGATACATTTGAAGCCGATATAAAAAATAGAATTGCTAGTTTCGAGTTGAGGCTTCGTCGTTTCTACAAAATATTGGTAAATCATGTGAGTACGCAAGATGATGTAAACCGTCTTATTTATACAACGATTTTGGAAACCCAACTGAAGGATACTGAAACTAAAACTATTGGTGAGACAAAAAAGAAAAAAAGCAGTGTTAATATTGTTTTGAAATCAGCTAAGACGACCACGGCCGAACGAAATTCTTACAGAGATGTGCTGTTACGGTGGACCACAGCTGTGCACCCTAAAGCTGCTGTACTGACTCACAAAGTAACGCCTCAAATGATTTAAATTCTTATAAGTCTGACTTTCCGACAAACAATTAAATCTCCCCATACGCACTGAGCGTGACATGCAGCAAGACCCAAGAACGCCAGTTTGATAGCAAACAGAAACACGACTTCGAGAAATGGTCCAAACTTTGCCACCTATTGCAAATTGAACATATAACCGCAGAAAAAGTGATTCGTCTAACTTGCCACTCAACTTCTGCTCATATTGGTCAACCTCGCTTGCTAAATGTCACCCTGAAATGTGAGGCGGCTATCGAGAACTTACTGCTGAATGTGTACCTACTCAAGACATATCCCGACTCAAACGTCTGTATATATTCAGATGTACCATGATGGGAAAGAAAGGGTAGCTTGAACGCCAGGGATAAAACGGTATCACGAAGTAAAGTTCTACTTGGTGTACCAGAAAATACTTTTCGAGCATCGATTCAGTAAACCGTAGAGCACGACGACAAGCAGTGGTGCTACATTGCGTGTTCTCTTGATATTTTTAATGCCGTTGTTAAGCACACCTTTACAGTACTTTTTTCGCCAAAATATAACTGGGATGGACCGAAACCTCTAAATATTACGTTCTTGACCAGCTCTATGGCCGAAATAGTAAGGTCGAAATGGAAAAAAAATGAACATTACCCAAGGATGTTAGACTTAGCCCACCCAAACCCAATGTAATAAGTCAAACACTCCTTCGTCTGAAGACAGAGGATAGCAGTGTTTCAATCCAAATGGAAGAAATCAATATATCAAAAACTACGTACTTCCGGCTCAAATCTAGTCGGACCGAGCAATTCACACCGAAACCTAATTGTCGATTCAAGCGGTCGGCGACCAATTAAAAGCTCATATGTTTTAGCATCAAAGACACTGTTTTCTCAGCGGGTTCCGGCATCACATTGTTTAACGCCATATCATTTACCACATGAATAATCACTACATAAAGCAGTATCGATCAAATGTGTTTATACAAATGCTCAATGTTTAGTCAACGAGTTGGCGGAACTGATTAATATCTGTGTAGACAATTCATCTGATCTTATTGTTGTGACTGAAACCTGGTATCAATCGAGTATGAGGGACAGTGAACTTTCTATCCCCAATATGACACTCCTACGCCGTGACAGTGGTGGCATTGGAGGTGCTCTTGCGTTGTATTGTCACAAGCGACTAAAGTCAAACATCATCCCAGATTCTGATATTTCACTCATTGACACGCTTGGGTGCTCAATTGACCTAGAATCTGGTAATAGTTGTACAGTCGGCGTCATAAACCGCTCAACAACATCGACCGCTCAACACAACGATATGTTAGTTGAAAGACTTCAGCACCTCAGCGCTCTATAGCATGCTCAAATACTAAACATCATGGACTTCAACCTTCCGCGGCTAGAATCAAGAGAACAGTACCCAACGAACTCACTGGAGCACAAACTTCGCGAAGTATTCGACTTAGTACCATTGTACAACCACATCTTCATCCACACACGAATGAAAGGAACAGATCGGTCATCTAAGCTGGACCTTGTTTTGACTTCGAACGCATCGGCTATCTAGCTCCATTCGGGCGGAGTAAGAATGTTGAGCTCGTATTCGATTATGTCTGCAGTGCATTGAGAGAAAGCGACGCGAAGTAGGTCATCCGTAAATTCGACGTTTTCAGACTCAAAGAATCTCTCCGTGAACTGAACGAGGTTCAACTTGATTTTGAACTAACTTCATATGCAAATCTAATCAAACTCTCCCTGCAAATATGCTTGCAACTTCCGATTCACTGTTCGCAGTAGAACCAGAAAACGTCGTTTAACCTTTAGACTGGACATCATTGCCGGACAGTGTATAATAAAGCCTGTCGTATCTTGAGTCTCTGAAAATGGTTATTCGGTATTTTCACGTCCGAATCTTTACCTTGGTCAATTAAAACGTATGTATGTCGTGTTATGCAATATTCCATCCAAGCCTGGTCACCATGGCTGACTAAAGATATCTAACAACTTGACAACATTTGCTATCGTGCGTCAAAGTTGGTCTCCTCTTACAGAATTTTGCCTTTCAAAGAGCGAATGTTAAAACTAAATCTACACGAATTTACACAACGAGCCATAGGGAGTGACCTCCTTTTGCCATTCGAAATCTTGCATACTGAAAACTATCACCCTAAACACTTACTGAAGCCCAATGGCCTTACTCGAACACGAAAACATTCAAAGACTTTAAACATTCCACATTTTCGATTGGTTATTCGTCGTAGAAAGTACGCTCAGAAGTTATTTTTCAATGTATTATCCTCAACCAGATTGCCTTCATTTGACATATATTTCCTTAATCACTTAATTATGTAACCCTTGAACAGGAAATGGCCATCAATGCAGTTTTTCGATGAATTTAATGGTTCTAATATCGTTAACGGTTGTTACGTTATCGGGGTTTTGGAGGAAGGAAACCAATAAACTAGTAGTGCACCATCATCGGCATTAGTCACAATTGTGCTAAACGATGATAGGCAGTATGCACGATGCATTGGTCAATACAAAATGGAATTGAATGAATAATGCCTGATGTTTTAAAACGCAAAGCTGTTTAAAACAGTCTGATGCTCAGTTCCTGCGCACAAAAACATTGCTTTCACCACATAGAACTTTAGAAAAAAGTGCTCGTAGGTCTATCCGAGGTCTCTACGAGAGCATCCTGCATCAGTCACACGTAAATTTTCTCTTGTGAATAAACTTAGTTCATTCAGCGTGTATGAAGATTAAATTCTATCTGATTATAGTATTATTACACTCATCCCACCGTGAAGCTTGTCTGCTTTGCCTAATTATGATCTACCCTTCCTGGGACTAGAAACTGTGGAAAATATGAAAGTAGTTTACCCTCCGTTTTTTTCGATATAGTTTTCTCATGATTTCTTATTTAGACTGCTCAGAATTCAGCCTGTGACTCTACGACTCGCCTTCATGTAATATCTGAATGACGGAATTTTGCGTTTTTCTTTCCAAAATCAATGCCATACGTTAAAATGAATAATTTTTAACACACGTGTGAATATAGAGATACTAGAGATTGTGGTGCAGTCGAAATGAATTTAGCTTTGTGAGTTGTGTGGAAAGCTAAAGCCTTTCTAATCAATATATTACTCGATATAAAAGTTTAATAGTTCGTAATGGACATTGAAATTTACTTTAAAGCAACAAAGAAATAAAATCTATCAAATGCTAATTTTGTAAGTTTTATCCAGTCGATGTCAACCATGGATGTGCATCACACAAGCGCAAGAGGTTTTCATATTCCACCACAACTTTTCGAATGAGTAAATAGTCCGATTCTGGATGAACAATCTCTCCCGCAGCGCTCACAGTGACAGGCACTACTGGGAAGAACGAGGTCAGTTGCACGTTGACTATGTGGTTTACGAGTAGCAACCGAGAGGTGTATCTGCCTCTCTATCCTCGTCTCTATCTATCTCTATCCCTCTATCCTCTATTGCTGAGGTGTATCTGCTCTTGCCCGGCTTGTATCAGATGCGCCACACATGTGGAAGCATTGAAAACGGTAGTGAAACGAGCTTAATAATATCGTTTGATATAATGTACAATATATATATATATATATTTATCTTCAACAATAACATGAGTATAACTCACGCATTTTCATTCTAAGCTAATCTTAATTTTTCAAATGAAAACTCTGTCGCTGAATGGATTTGTCTAATGCAAAGAAATCCAAGTCACTGAGCTGATGCAACACAGATGGAAACGTTCACACAGCAAATGAAGTCGGTAAAAAACGTTTCGACAACAAGAAATCTTTCCATCACTTCGTATAAATATGAAAAAAATGCACAGCCATTGTGAATATAAAATGCATGAAATGTTTATCTTTTTATAAAAAATTCGTCGTCCTAAATCAAAACTTCAAGAGTTATGATTGAAGATTCATGTTTAAAATAGCATTTAAGTATATAATAGATACACGTTTGAAATATATATATATACTGGAGTAATACAGATGCACAAATGTGAATAGATGATAGCAAGGTTAGGGTTAGCTTGTATATAATTGTCAAGACTCGTTTTGAATATTTCAAAACTAGTTGAATTTATTAAATTGGCAGTAATGCTATTCCAAACAAAACACACATGCACCGAATAGATCCAGTTGGAGTGTGGTATTTCCCACATGTAACCGTGACATCACAATCTTCCGTTCACCATGATGGAACTCTGGTACTTACATCAATAATTCATATTTCTCAAGTGAAGATGAAAATTTATCGATCTGTTAAAATTGTATAATACAGCACAAAACATATTGCAAAACGTTTTTCCTAAAATATATTATGACGGATGCAAAACTCTCACTTAAGCAATCTCAGAATAGTGGCCGATTTGTGATATTTGCGATATTTAATAAATTGCGAATTCGATTGCTTGTTTTTTTCATAAAATTGTTATTTCGGATCTTCAGACTGTGAACTCGATAATGGGGTACACAAATACTCGTCGTCGCAAACTTGTGGACTTTATTCGACAGCACTTCATAACACGCTTTACGTAACCGGAGAGTATCAGCCGATAAAAATGACGAATTTCACTGGAAATAATTCGGAAATAATACTTTTATTGATTTTGTTATTCACCACACTAGATTTTGCAGCTAAAATTTTCTGTTAATGATTCCAAGCAAATTAATATTAGAAAGTTGCATTTTCTTTAAGACTAAAGCAAACTGACGAGAATCGGTTATGTTTGAATTATCAAAAATGAGTATTATTTCTTAAAATATTCCATTATTATTTAAAAATTAGTAATTAAAACATTTTACTACGTTATCAGAAAGGTCTTTTCAAAATGCTTGATCTCATAGGCTGCACCCCAAGACTGCTCAAACTCGTTATTTCGTTCCACTCTGGTATGAAGGGATCAGTCTATTTTTATGGGTGCAGTTCAGAAGACTTTGAAATTCGCCGAGGCGTCAAACAAAAGTGTGTTCTAGCTACCACGATGTTTGGTATTTTCTTTGCTCTGCTGCTAGAAAACGCTTTTAGGACCAAAGCAGAAGATATTTACCAACGCACGAGATGTGATGGTAAGCATGTTAACCTGAAACGCTTGAGAGCACAAGCAAAGTTGCGGGGTGTGCCACTACATGACCTATTGTTTTCGACGATGCAGCCATTATTGCTCACTCCAAAGAACACCTGCAGTCGCTAATGAACTGATTTTCGTCGGCATGCGAAAACGTCGGGCTAACAAATCAGCATCAGCGAGACCAAATTCCTTTATCAAGGGATTGTATCATCTCCAATCCTTACTGTTGGAAACTGTCAGGTTAAAACAGTACAACATTTCACGTATCTTGATTCAACCATTGAGGATAACCTCTCGCTAGACACAGAGATTGATAAGCGGATTAGTCGAGCAGCGGTCATTTTGTCCCGATTTAACTCTAGTATTTGGGGTAACCACAAATTGACTGTAAAGACAAAGAAAATTGTATATAATGCGTGCGTACTAAATGATTTACTGTACGGCAGTGAGACCTGGACCATCCACGCAATTTACGAACGGATGCTGAATACCTTCATAGCATACGCTGTCTAGGTCATGTCCACAGACGTGGAAGTGGTTGTATAGCAAAATATCTACTCTATGGTGAGTTTAAATCCGCACTTGCGGTACAAAAGTTTTACAAATGAAATACGAACGCTCACGACATCGACCCTAAGAGTTTGGAAGAACTTGTTTTCGAACGATTACTTTGGAGGCAATGTGTCCTACCTGAGCTGATGATTTTCATATACAGCTATTGGCATATCAACGCAGATCACGCCGCCAGTGAGCAACTGACGCCGAACGATCGATTACTGTCCATCGTTGTGAGCGCTGCAGAAAAGATTGTCACTCCTGAATCAGACTGTTTATTCATTGTCGATATCGACCGAATAGACCAACAACAAATAATACAACATGAAAAACATTTACGAAACAGGAAGAAACAGACTAAGACGTTTTATGGAAGAACTCATTACTACGCAGTTTAGTTGAAGCACGCGCAACTGTGTGAGGATAATGTAAAACAACGTTTCAAGCTACAACAAAATAAAATATATTGATTAGTACGACATTGAATATTGTGCGAGTAAGTAATTTGTACTTTTACAAGTATTCGAGTGATTTCAAACTGAAAAATGTTGAATATTTGTACAAACAAATGTCTGCTCAAGCAGATGATTTAATTTGCTACTCAGACTGTCCTGAATAAGGTACGGTGAAAATTAAATTTGTTAATTTCTAAGAATAAGTTGTATCCAGTTCTTGAAAATGCATGTAGCTAGATATGTGTGTAGTTTTGTTTAATCCGTGTTCACTGCTTAATTCGAGATAAAACTGATCCCATTTTTCTAAGAATCCAAGTATCAAAATAAGTTGGTCGATTCAAATGCTAATGGAATGCGATAATGAAAGCAAACGATAAGTCAGTGTTTATGATAAGTTTCAAAGATGATTGAAGCCTATGTAGACTGAAGGCAATGGTTTGTTCCATACTAAAGAAAACATCGAATGTTTTACCTAAATGAAAAGCATATCAAGAACAAGGCGCATGTCAATGTGTGTAACACACTGGAAATACTATTGAAAGATTGTAGTTCAAGTACAGGATCTTAATTCATAGTTGTTCTACGAGCTTGTAGGGTTGACTGCGGAATTATTGTCGCCAAACTAGATGACAACCACAGCGAATCTTCTTTCTAAGCTTCGGAATAAATCACACTGTGAAAATACGTTTTTTCCCATCCCATTCGGATCAGCATAGCTTTTTAATGAAGAGGATGTTGTTAAATATTTGAGATCTCTAAATTCTCTTCATTATAACAATATAATGTCCTAGGTGATGTGTTGCTCACCAACAATCCACACGCAAACACCGCTACCGGTTTCTGTCTGTTTGTCGTCATCAGGTGGAGACAGTAAGATTAGGTTCAGTGAGCCTTGAAAAAGTGGATAAGTGGTAAACAAATTTATACTTGAATGCCACTGTTATATAGGGTTCGTACAACGAACCAGGATGTTCAAACACAGAATCACAAACTGATTCATGGGCAAGCACTCAAGGCGTTTATGGATGATCAAAGTAATGCGTTTCTCACATCCACCGAAATTACACTCCACTACCGATTTACATCTGTGTGTCGTCATCAGGTGGAGACAGTAAGATTAGGATCAGTGAGACTTGAAACAGTGGATAAGTGGTAAACAAAGTTATACTTGAATGCTACTGTTACATACGGTTCGTACAACGAAACACGATGTTGGATAAGGATGGCTGTTCCAGCGCATGTGGCCACAAACATGTGAACTTGAACCAAAATTTATATTTGCGTGCAATATCATACCACTCACACCGTGGTTTTTCAGTCAAGTTGTACAAATCTTTGGCTTTAACGTATCGAATATCTTTAAGTATCGCTTTTGATCTTTCATTTATCCTTCATTTTACTTTGTTCGCAATTGAGTGATATACCACACCACCGGTTTTCACGTAAAACGGGTGATTTTATCCTAATTAATGTCAAAGATTTCCTTTTTACTCACGAGATGTGCAAGTTTTCATTAAGTGTTCGATAAGGTGCTTTCTAGTTTAAACATCAGCACAAGAGTTTTGTGTAATTGTGTGGCGGTGATAACTTTCCATGATAAACCGTTCGAAAGTTAACAAACGCAATGAAGATTTGTATGTGTGTGTCAAATTATGTGTATGTCTATGTAAGTGTTTTGTACCAATACAAAACCAAATAACCAACGAATTGGAACTACAAGACGCTTCGAAAGAAGTTTTGCTGATGATGTCATCTAGCCTGATGACGAAACGTCCAAGAACAAGTACGCAAGCTCGGCGAACACAAGTTGAACACCAAACCACCTAGTATTTGGCCGCAACGCAGATTAATAAAAAACGAATTTCTCAGCTATTTTAAGAGACAAAATTGCGAAACTGATTTCATGTAGAAAAATTCATTTACTTGGATATTATTATTAATCTATCATAATCCAATTCACTGCACATTATGTCAGATAAATGTCAAATTTCTCGGTTTCTTTTTCCGGATATTTGCCGACTGAGATGTGCAATTGCAATATCACTGCGCGTAAAACGTATAACTAACCATGGCAATCCTCCCAATCAAACATTTACCCCGCCTAACCACAATAGCAGTAGCCTTGTCGATTTCACCTGCCTTTTGATTGGGGAATTTCCGTCCAATCAAGCGTGGCATTTCAAATATCGCTGTAATAAAATTTTGGTATTTGTTATGATTGAACAGGATGGCTACAAAGGAGATTAGCAAACATTCTTGAAAGTGTTAAATGGTGAGAAGCATTTCATTCATCTTATTAATATTTTGAATTTGCTGTATGAATGTGTACAAGGTTACATACCATATCGCAAAAATGCATAAAACGCTGTTTGGGTTTGTTTAATTATTGTATTTTTATATCTTGATGTTAGTTAAAAGAAATGCAATTCATTTTACTACGTTGGAAACTATATATATATATAAGGATATTCCAAAAGACCTATATTAATTTACTTTATATTAATTGTTGGTATGCTGTGCAACCAAATATTTTGGAAAGCTTTTCGATGTAAATATATACATCTCTGGTCGACATCGAGTGAAAGTTGGCCGACCACAATAGATCACGCCAATAATCTTGTGTGTTACTCAATGAAGATACGGCCCTACTGGAAAGACAGATTTATTATTTGATTCGTCCATGTCCTAATCGTTGATTCACTTACCTAGACGTAAGCTTCAATGTTTTAATTACTTGACTTACTTCAAATGATCCGCTGCATTTCTCGGTTATTTACATCCGACACACTTCAAGCTGTATACTTGAAACCGTCAATAACCTCATTGGATGTTCCTCACTCGAAACTTTCATACGCTCTATTAAACGTTTCAAGTGAGATGTGATTTGGATATAATTTTCGCTTTCAGCCAAATAATTATATTTAAAATATTATTGATTATATTAGTGAATCCTCTGCTCAACGAGGTATACTTAATTCATTGCACATGAATTAAAATAGAAACTATCAAGCGTCAAGATCATAATGGTTTTTTTATAATCAATCTGATACACAAATAGCTTTTGGTAAAAAATTTGATTTTATGTTGAAAATTGCAAAAATATTGATTGCAAGCATGATGTTAATGAATTATATAAGGAACATTATTTCTATACGAAGTGTTTTGAGGCCCGTATACATTAAATAATTTTTGGGTTACAATTGGAACAATAAAGCACATAATAGCAGGAGTTCAATGAAGCCGCAATATTTAATAAAAATTGCAACAGGGGTTGCACACGTTGTGATAATAAGATACGCTAACAAAGTTAACTTGACTGAGAAACATACTTAATATCCTTAATGTATATCAAGTTTGAAAAGCGAATAAGAACTAGGAATTATCGAGGTAAATAATACTGATTGTTAAGTCGTCCACAATAAGTTGAATGTTGTTTCCAATCCCGTCTTGTAAAAAAATGCAGGAAACATAAATGTGATATCTTGACGCAGATTGGTTAAAAAAATGTTGGAATTTTACACTTGAACTCGTACGAACCCTATTGAACAGTATCATTCAATTACCACTTTGTTTACCACTTTACTACAGTTTCAAGGATTACTGAACCAGATTTTGCTGTTTCCACATGAGGACGACAAACAGTCAGAAACAGGTTTTGTATTGCAACTGCTGGAATGTGAGCACCACAATATTTCATTGCACAGATTAATTAAAATATTTGACAAAATGTGTTTAAACCTATGGTCAATAAAAACGGTAGAAACATTTAAGTGTACAATATGCGTAGCATAGCTTAAATAAGATATGCTCAAATTAACTTCCTAATATATTTGACCTTTATTTACATGCTAGTTTAACCTCTAGTAACGTCCTTGCGAATGGCATTGCAAGGAATATTTATAGGGTACATCTATTTGGGTTCCAATATTGTCACGGCCGGAGTGGTTTTGGGGATAAGCTTCCAATTCCAAAAATGCTCTAATGGCGCGCGTCTTATATAGCCTCGGACAACCAAGTCCAGCTTCTGGCCTCCACGCAAGGTCTTGTAGGACCCGGCGGAACTACTGCTACTTACAGTAGAATGGGCATAGGCGACTGACTGGCGCCTCATAACAAGCTTGCTTCGGGCAGGTGGAACTCGTAAGTCGATTAAGGCAGTTCACCTAGGAGAATGGCAACCCTTATCTCAGACTTCCACTTCCTTGTGGCTTCATCCAATCATAGAAAAGGCTACAGGATTCAACCTCGAGGAAAAATCCGCAGCCGGACACCCGTTTGGCAGTCCGAAGTTGTATTCAACTTCATCCTGCCAACAACTGCGACGGCATCGTCGTTCAAACGTATCGGCATAACTTTTCATTTGGTTCCAGGGGGGTCATAGAGAAGGAGCACTTGCTGCATGGGAAAAGCTAGTTCTTCATATTGAACTGCCATTGCGTACATTTCAATTCACCAATGGAGAGGTAACTGCATTCCGCTTCTATGGATAATAACACCGGGACCAGTAGATACAAGTCAAAAGCTATGGCTCGACTTGCGTAGAGCTCAGTGCCTGAGGCTGCTTCCGATGATGGGAGAGCTCTTCAGGTCTTACTTGACGGCTACCGCCCCCGGTCAATAAGATGCCGTCTCGCCGCGTTCTGCTATCCTTATTGGGCGCATGGGGATAAGGAATCAACCGACAAGCAGACTGTATTTTTCCACATCAGCGAAACGAATTACTAAACAACATAGGTAAGCTCTGATACCTGGAACCTGGAACGTCTGATCCATGCTCCCAGGATTTCATGACGTCGTTTAGAATATCAGAGGCGTAAGAAAACCAGCTGTGATTAACAACGAGCTACACGGCTTAAGGTCGACGTGACTTACTTTCAAGAGAAGCGATTATCAAACACGGGTATGCTAAAGGAAAGAAATTGCACATTTTTGGAAAGGAAGGGGTTCTGATGAGCCTCGACTGCAAGGAATTGGGTTTGCCGTGCGAAACGACCTACTAAAAGCAGTAGAACCGAGCAGCAGTAGGACTTTAAATCTGAAATGCATTACTGGTACCATCAAATTGGTCAACGTTTATGAAACGACGCTCTCTGCGACGCCTGCTAAATTAGACGCTTTTTATTATAACCTCACAACAGTCATCAAAAATGTGCCAGTAAAAATTGTGTAGTGGTATTGGGTGATTTCAATGCCAACATTAGTGCAGATTACGAGACAAAACTGTCTCGGAAGGTTTGAAGTAGGTAAAACCAATGAAAATGGACGACGACTTTCATAACTGTGTACATAGTTTAGTCTTTGTGTCAGTAACACTTTCTTTCAAGGAAAACCAAAAAATGAAGTCTCCTGGAAACATCATGCCTGTAAGCATTGGAATCAGCTTGGTTGGATTCTTGTTAGGCGCACTAATACAGTCAGCGTACTCTACACTAGATCATATCAAAGCTCAGTCTGCGACATTGAACATTCGCTGGTTTGTGCAATACTGAAGATTCCTCATACTAGATTTCAGCACGCCAAATTGTCTGCTAAGCCAAGGATAGACGTCACACGCATGTGCAAGCATAATCTTGCTGCGCGATTTGCGAAAGACTTCACAACCGAGTTGAACGAGACAACCCCACTCGAATCGTCTTCAGAAAAATGGAAATCGGTAAAAAGCTACATATGCCGAACCGCACATTTCACTTACGGTCCAAAGACATTTTGAACGTGCTACTGATTGGACGTCAATGTTTCTGAGTTAACTGCCGTGTTGGATGAGAAATTGCTAACATTTTTGAAGATCAAACGTATGCTAAATGATGAAAACTTACGGCTTCTAAGAGCAGCTAGAACTAAGGTTCAACATACTGCAAGACTATGTGCAAATCACTATTGGACTGAAATTAGTCTCATTATCCAAAATGTAGATCAATTACCAACTACTGAACATCTATATAATACCCCAACTCTTAATGAGCTCAATAGGGCAATCGACCGCTTAGGTATTGGGAAGGCCCCTGGTGAAGACGGAATTCCACCGAGCTCATCAAATGCTGTATAACCGAACCATTTGTTTGTTCAGTGCTGGCAGAAAAAGTGTGTCTAAGAAGAGATGTGAGACACGAAGGTCAACACACTATTTAAGAATAAGGGTGATAGAGGCGACTGCAAAAATTGTAGAGAAATCTCCCTCCTGAGTGTTATAGGTAAATTGTTTGCTAAAGTCTTACAGATCCGGCTACAAATTTCAGCTGATAGAGATTATTTTAAATTTCAATATGGCTTCCGTAGGGGAAGATTAACCGTTGACATGATCTTCTCCCTGAGATAACTTCAAGAAAATTGTCGAGAACAGCGTATCCAATTATACCGTGTTTTATTGATTTAACGAAGGCATTCGACTACATCAACAGGAAGAGTCATTTCAAAATGCTTGATCTGATAGGCTGACCCCAAAACTGTTCAAAATCGTTATTTCTTTCCACTTTGTTATGAAGGGCTCAATCCATTTTAACGGTTTCAGCTCAGAAGACTTCGAGATTCGTCGAGGCGTCAAACAAGGGTGTGTTTCACTTTCCACGCTGTTCGGTATTTTTTGCTCCGCTTCTGGAACACGCTTTTAGGACGAGAACAGAAGGCATTTATCTATGCACGCGAAGTGATAGCAAGCTTTTCAACCTGAACAGCTTGATGGCACAAACTATGGTATGGGATGTGCTAATCCATGACCAGGTGTTTGCCGAAGATTTAGAAAATAACAAATGAGCAAGACCAAAATCCTTGATCAATAGTTATTATCGCCTCCAATCTTCACTGTTGGAATCTGTCAGCCTAAACCAGTACACAATTTCACATATCTTGGTTCAACCGTTGCGGATTAGCTCTCGCTATACACGGAGATTGATAAGCGGATTGGCAGAGCAGCAGTCATTTTGTCCCGATTAAACTCCCATGTTTGGGGGAACCGCAAGTTAACTGTAAAGACAAAAATGGTGGTATACAGAGCGGGCATACTACAAGCTTTACTGAACGGCAGTGAAACCTGGACCACTCACGCAAATCACGATCTGTAGCTGAAAGCTTTCCATCTACGAAGCATCCGTCGAATTTTGAACATATCCTGGATGGAAAAAGTGACTGATGCTGAAGTGCTTTCAAATGCTAGTCTACAGAGCGTGTTCACCGTACTACGACAGCGCTGTCTGCAGTGGCTTGACCACGTCTACAAAAGTGAAAATGTTCGTATTCCGAAAGATCTACTTTATGCTGAGTTGCAATCAGAAAGTCGACCATTGGTCAGACCGAAAAGACGTTTACAATATACATATGAAAGCTCTTGGCATTAACCCCTCTAGTTGGGAAAACCTTGCTCTTGATTACTCACATTGGAAGCATTGTGTAAAGCGTCATCTGCAAGCTAGGGAGGAGCAGATACAGCTTTGGCTGCTGAACGCAGATCACGCCGCGGGCATGCAACTGATGCCGATCGAGCGAGTACTGCTTATCGTTGCGATAGAGAGTTTTCTCCCGAATCGAACTGTTTAGTCATTCGAAAAGCGTGTGGAACATGAACAAAATCATGCGATTGTGACGTACATCCATGGTCGACATCGACCGAATCAAGCCAACAACAACATCTATTTGTAAACTTGATTCTTATGCAGTATATTTGTAGTATTATTGCTTTTGATGTGTGTTATTAACAAATATTATTCTCAGTGTTTTTCATAGACCTCGTTGTCGCTGTTGTTTGCTAGTCTGCTTCTTTCGATGTTTTCCATGGATTTACATTGCAAATGCTTGTTATCACAAACCCCGCATCGCCTTATATGAATACAAAGTTAGATTCGGTGTAAAAAACAGTCCAAGAACATTCACAGCGATAAGCAATACTTGGTCAATTTGCGGTGTGTTTGCATCTTGAGTTTGATCTACATTCAGCTGTCCAACAGCACTTGTCTTTTCTCCAGCTTTAAGATGACTTATTAGACTATTCCGAGTAACAGTAAAGAAATATAGCATTCGCAGGCATGGACTCGTGTCTTTGCGAACCTCATGAATTAACCAGTAAGCTTTGATTAAAATGAAAACGTTTTGAAAGTGTCCAATAATGATAAATGGGGTGGTGATATTAGCGGCGTGGCAAGATCTCGAGCATGGTGGTATGTTTTCTAGCATGCCGTAAATTATAATTCACTCATATGATTATTTTATCACATTGCAGATTAGTTGGGCGGGAATCACGGAAACATTCACCTTGAAAAATTGATTAATTTGTTCCATTTAGCGATTTCAGAACAACTTTGTCGTTTATTTTTTATATCTTGAAACACACAAAACAAAATAATAAAAAGGCTATTATTGTAAAAGTTTCCAATCACTTAAAAACAATATTTTAATATCTCTAAAATGTGAGAAAGCATCAATCTGATCGCAATATTATATTACAACCTTGCCATTCATTCGGATTACCAACATTTTCACAACCTGCATCTATTGTTTTTAACTTTCGTCAAATTTAATTCCAAACAAAAACGCTTCAACTTATTTGGACAAGTGTTAGACAACTCGTCGTTGTCATCACTTGCACTAAATCCGGAAACAGCAGTCTGGCACACTGCATAAACTTGGACGCTTTTAAACGCTCGAATGTTCGTGGCTGATTGAACGATTTCGAGTGAGTTTGAGAACAATCAGCTGATTTGACTGTGAGGCTGTTCGCACTCAGACGACCATCAAAGGAGGGATGGCTTGTGTTAAAAATCCGAGCGATTAATAATTCACGCTGCGATGTTTTGGGAAATCGCTACAAATTGGACCCACGTGTGATTCAATTGGGGAATAGTTGTCGGCAAATTGCTTTCTACTTGAAACTAGTTTGTGCATGTCAAACCTGTGTATTTTTGCAATTAGCGATATATATGGATTATGTGTGATATAGGAGATAGATGAACAAATTGCATCGCGCATCGTAAGATCAGAAAATATCTGAATTTCGGTTAATGATGTCAGATGTGATGCTGAATACGATAGAGGAAGTTTGTTGAAAAAGCGATTGTTTCAAAATTTACTTACGTCACATCACGAAGCAATAACTATTTTAGATGGAAAAGCATTGGTATTTTGAAATGTTTCCTCGACGGATTGCACGAAATATTTCGAATGAGCTGTGTATGATGATTGTAATCGAAGTGTATAAATGCTGGTGACACTGGCAACATGTAAAACGAATAACACTGGTTGGTGAATTTGAAGCCAGTTCGTCATACTCGGGTAATACAAGCATTGGCTATTTAACACCTACTCAATGTGTAAAGCGGTTATCGCTAACTGACTTCTGCATTGTTCCTAAATGTTATTAATTTCATCTACTATAACACTAGCATCAAATTTAAGAAAATATCATATTTTATCTGTTGGGGGGTTAAAATGCTCTCATGAGAGTATTCTTTGTCGTTGGCCAAATTTTGGTCGATATCGAGGATGGGTGTACACTGTTTGCAACGTGCCGTGCGGTCGCAATATTTTGAGCCCCTGTTAATCAGGATAAACCTTTCTTACACTTACACATACGTGGATATATTATACGTTGTTGGACTCCTCTCGAAGTCAGCTTTCTGGATATACCACTCTCGTAGCGGTATTCGATAGTACGAGCAAATTCGGATTTATCGTGGTTTTCCATATTGGATCTACGCGTGCAACTCTGTTAATACACTTCAAGTACTCAAAGGGATTAACGTCATCGGAAAGATCTTATTCTTCGCCGTCGACTGGTTATATATTCAACGTCGTGAGAGCAACTACCGAAGCGCATCGCCGGAATCAATTCTGACTTTGCTCTTATTAGTGAACAACGCTTTTCGGCGCGCTCACCATATTCATCATCGATCGCTCGACAGAACCACTGCCTGTGCACACACAACTGAACAGTACTGCACACAACCCTGACCGGATGACCCCGAAAAGGATAAAAAGCGCATCGCGATGCATGTGCACGGTTTGCCGAAGTCGGTAAGTCCTAAGGCGAGGTCTGTCACGTGTTACGCCTGTTTGTTGAAAGTGCATGCAAAATGCGACAAATCGCTAAACAAGATTAGACTTGGATGCCACTGTTGCATAGGGTTCGTACAACGAACCACGATGTTCAAACACAGAATCACAAAGTGATTCTTGGTTAAGCACTCAAGGCACTTGTGGATAACCAAAGTAATGTGTTGTTCACATCGACAAATCGACAAATCGCTGACCTCGGATTTAGTATCGATTAATAATGGAGATAATTGTCCTGGTGTCTGTTATGTTTGTCTGGTTTGCAAGGCCAAATCAACACCGTCAACCTGGGCGGCGAAAACCCCTGAATATGATATTGAGACGCGTCTAAATGGAATGGAATCCAGTATACAAAACTGAATGAATTGATAATAAACGTCACAAAGTCACCGTCGTTACCCGACTTAGAGGTTACTGCCGAAGAGCCGGTAGATAATCCATCATACTCGAGCAGGCCAACATTTGCCAAGATAACCGCGCAGATGGCGACTAAAACGGGTAAGCGTTTGTTGGGATCAGTGACTCCTCAACTTAACGGAACCGAGAAAGGACTCAGAAAATCTACTACTAAAATGACTGACTCAAATTATAAAATAAAGTCCGCGGGTGTAAATCTTAGTGTTATATGTACAAACGTGACCGAGTCGCAGGAAACGCTGTTCGAAGCTAAGCAAAAACATGACTTAGCTGAGTGGTATAAACTCTGCAGTCAGATGAGATTAGCCGCGGTTACTCCCTCATCAATAGTTCGATTAAATCGCCACCTGAATTCTCCTCACACGGATGATCCTCGCCTTTTAAGAATAACGCTGCAATCTGCGGAGGATGTGGAAAACGTACTCTTAAATGCTTACATTCTTAGAGGTGTTCCAGAGACGACATGTCGTATCCATGCAGACTTACCATGGTGGGAGCGAAAGTCGTCGCAGAAATTTCGTGAAGAACGTAATCCAAGAAGTATTGTAATTCTCGGTGTTCCGGAAGATGCTGCTGACGTACCTTCTCAAGAAAAGTCTGAGCACAACCACAAACAGTGGAAATATCTAGCCGAAACAATTGGTATTAAAAATACCATACTTGTGGATGCTTTTAGGATACCGCGGTCTGCCAAATATAAAGGGCAAGGTCCTAACCCTTTAAAGCTAACCTTCATCACAACCGAAATGACGGATATTATCAAACGTGAATGGTAAGCTAATAGGAAAAACCTACCCCAAAACGTCAAGTTGAGCTTGCCCAAGGTAATAGCCGGAAGCAAGCAAACGGATAGTAGCGACCCTCAAACGCTTAGTGATGAGGTTCAACCTGAATGTCATGCGATGGCTCCAAAAAACTTGAGCATTCCGACTCTACCCGAGTCGGCCCTTCGATAACTTTTCATGATTTGAACAACACAAACTTTATAAGATGTTTATATACCAAAGCCTTTCAAACAAATTAGCTGAGCTAACCGAGATTTGTTCGCGCTACTCACCTGACATTATCGCCATTACAGAAACATGGTATTCTTCCCATTTGATTGAAACGGAGATATCAATTCCAAATATGAATTTGCTAAGGAACGATCGAGAGAGAAGTGGTGGTGGTGTTGCTCTTTATTGCCATAATCGACTCCAGTGCCATCCAATAGACAAGACAGAATTCACGCTCGAGGATACAATTTGGTGCTATTTAACACTGATGTCTGATGAATTTTGCATTATTGGTGTGGTCTACCGGTCCACTTCATCTACGGAGTCGTACAACGAAACGTTCATCCAAGTGCTTCAGTGCGTGACTCGCACACAGCAAGCAACGACACATATTATGGGTGATTTTAATCTGTCCGCCCTTTATCTCAGGGACCATCACTCCCCACAAACGCTAGAATACCGATTTAGAGAGGTCCTAGATTCAATCCCGTTATACAACCATGTTCCCGAATGCACACGTAGGAGAGGTTCTGACCGCCCCTCTGTCTTGGATTTGGTGTTAACATCGGAAGAACAATCTATCGAAGCGATCGAATTCCAGGCTCCGCTGGGTCTTAGCGACCATTCAGTGCTTGTGTTCGACTATGTTTGCAGTACTCAGCAATCGCTTGCTCCGAATGGGGTGGTTCGACGGGTAGATAAATTGGCCCTGAGTAAATCGCTCGTGCAGATTCCTCATTTTCAGACGGACAACATAAGCCCTGACGCGCAATGGAACGAACTTGTGGGTTTTCTGAAACTGAAGATAGACGAGAACTCACAGATCGTTCAGAAAACGTGCGTCCATGAACTTCGTTTTGTTGTCCGCAGCAGAACAAAAAAGTGGATAGCAATGAAGCGAGCAGCGTGGATGCAGCACAAAGCCAACAATACTTCTACTTCTTGGCAACATTTCCGTATGTTACACAACAAAGTGACTGCACTTATTCGAGAGGATAAGGAAGCGCACCAATTGATGCTGCTGTCAAAAATGGAACGCAACCCTAAATTACTATACAAAATCATGAACGCGAAATCGAAAGTCAAACCAGGTATTTTTCCCATCCAGAATGGTGAAAAACTCACTGAAACAGCATTGGAAACCGCAAATGCTCTAGCAATTTACTACTCTAAAGTGTTCGTGCCAAAGGTTTTAGTGGAACGTTTTGAGTATTCAATCGAACCAGGAATCGAAACATTGTGCGATATTTCGATAAATCCAATGATTGTTGCAAGTCATTTACTCAAACTAAATGTAAGAAAATCCCCAGGAGCGGATGGCATCACACCGGATGTGCTCAGGTTCTGTCACCGTCAGCTTTGTGAACCACTCTCCAGCCTGTTTAACTATTCGTTGCTTAAGGGAGTTGTACCGAAAGATTGGAAGTCCGGCGTGATAACACCTATCCTCAAAGGCGGTTGCCGATCTGACGCTGCAAATTATCGTCTCATCACACTTTTACCTGTTATTGCTAAGCTCATGGAACGTATAGTCTCGAAAAGAATGGTTGCACACTTTGAATCGCAGAATTTGTTTTCGCCAGCGCAGCATGGATTTCGATCTCTTGTCTAACGAATATTCTCATAGCGTTAGACGACTGGACAAAGGAGTTGGATAGAAGTCCTTGCATCCACGTCTGTTACCTAGACATTTCGAAAGCTTTTGACAGAGTTAATCATCATTTGCTTCATCAAAAACTGATGCGTTTAGGAATATGTGATCCACTCCTCTCATGGTTGTGCGACTATCTGTCAGATCGCGACACCCGAGTTAAAGTTAACGGAGCGCTATCACAAACGTTCAAAACCACGAGTGGAGTCCCTCAAGGATCTGTGTTAGGTCCGCTCCTCTTTCTGATGTACATAAATGATTTGCCCCCCATCATATCGTCCAAAATGGTCCTGTTCGCGGATGATATGAAAATTTGGACGCCAATAAGTTCTGCAGAGGATTGTGAGAAACTTCAAATGGATTTGGACAGCGTGTCGAATTGGGCGGCCATGAATGACATATCATTCAACATACAGAAATGTAAGATGCTCCATCTCGGCAAGAATGTTCGTTGGACATATCGATTGGGAACTGGAAACCTAGCATGGAGCTCGTTAGAAAAAGATCTTGGAGTGTGGATTAGCGGGAACCTGAAGAGCACAGCGCACTGCCAGAACATATATCGAAGAATATTTGGAAGATTCTCTCTGATAACGTTACCAAGGATAATGAAGTCTACCTTCGCCCTACGATGGAGTATGCGGTAGAGGTCTGGGCTCCTTGGCTGCGAAAAGACATTGCTCTCTTCGATAAAATCTATCATAGACCAACAAAGTTAGTGATTGACTATCGCAAGTTCCCGTACACCGAAAGATTGCGACGGTCTGGGTCTATGCGACTTTACCCAAAGGAGGATACGACGCGATATTATTGTGACTTATAGAATTGTGTCTACCGAAGGACATCCACTAAAACACTTGCTTGATGTGTGTGATGGGAAAGTGACACGCGGACATACCTTATCCCTTTACGTCCCAAGTTCCGGTATTGGTTGCCGGCGCCATTTTTTCGCCGTACGTGCTATATTTCTTTCGAATTCCCTACCCCAACATGTGGTGGACTCTCCTTGCCTGGCGGCGTTTAAAGCGAAATTGGACTTACATATGCAAAAGAATAACATTCATGAGCCTTACATTTGATATTCACTATTGCTTTTATACTATTGTATTTTTCATGTTTTTATTCATACCGTAATCCTGTGGTGTTGTAAAGTATTAATTTTTTAACCATAAATCCTTGAATCCACAGGCGCGTGAAGTTTTCATGCTCCACAGCTTTTCCAATGCCTACACAGTCTGATTAAAAGTGATAGTCTATCTCGCAGCCTTCACAGGCAGTAATCGAACGAACGATGTCAATTGCACAATGACGGCGTGATCTACGATTAGCAGCTGAGAGTAGTATCTGCTCATCTCCGGGTCTCACGCGACGCTTTACACGGTACCTCCAAAGTGAATGGTCAAGAGCAACTTCTTCATGAGAGCATAATGTATTCAAAATACGGGAGTAAACACATTTTAATGACTCAACGTAAGCACACCGGATGAATGCGACAAAATTTAGGAGACAAAAACAACAAGCAATCGCATTAATAATCAGTAAGTTGCTTGTATGTTTGCTTAGCTAATCACGCAAACGAATAATCAAACACATGGGGGGTGATATTGATAGAAAGACCGTATTTGAACCTGGTTAAGTAATTTATTCTAAAGTGTATCCATGAGGTTTAGCATCAGATCATGAGAACCACGTCATTAGGCCGTGAAAACTAGATTTAAGCGAAAATCGATCAGTGTTAAAACTTGTACCACTTTCTGAGATCAATGATCTAACCATTGTAAAGTTAATTGCTTTTCAACCATAAATCTTGAATCATGGACAATATGCCACATTAGTTTCTGAAGCTGTTCTACAACAAATCCTCACTCAAGTAGGACAGTTTAGATTACACTGGCTCTATCATTTGCACGGAATAGGAAACCATTGTATTCCTTATTCCTTCTTCTTTTGGATTAATAAATCTGCGGAACTATTTGTGGTGTGAAAAAACAAAATATTACATCATTTGATAATCGGGTGTAGATGATGTTTATCTAACCTTCTTACAACATTCGAGAATTGGACCAAGGCACTAGACGAAGGTGAGGCTGTATATGCTTGCTACATCGATATTTTCAAAGCTTTCGATAGAGTCAACCATGATATTTTAATAAAAAAGCTCGAAGCCTATAAAATAACGGGAATGTTGCTGATTTGGATAAGTGACTATCTTACTGATAGACACGTCCAAGTTCGCGTTGGCTGAACCCATTCTAGAAACATTAGCGTCACAAATGGATTTCCGCAAGGCTTGGTGCTTGGATCTCTTCTATTCTTGGTGTATATGAACGATATATTAGAGTATATCGTATGTAACTTTATACTGTTTGCCGATGACATTGAAATATGGAAACGTGTCAGGTCTGTAATGCCTGTAATAGAATTTAATAAACGGGATCTGTGCACCTTATTTTCGTTGGTCACAGACACATGATTACCATTTTAACCCCATCTGGACCACCGCAGAATAATATCTTCGGGTATTGTTTGTCGTTTATATCCTTAAGCTAGACATTATGTGTCCGTACAGTTTTTACACATCACATAACCGTCCCTTTTTGGAGTCCTTCTTAAAATGAGTCTTCAGGATTTTCACGCCCGAGCTTTACCCCACGGTTTTTTAATTAAATTACTTTAGGATCGGGATTCCTTGTCTGGAAATATTCCCCTCCCAGCCTGGTAACATGGCTGAGATGATATCAAACTACTTGCCAGATTTGTTTTTTTTCTTCGTCGTGCGACAAAGTTGGTGTCACGTTACTGTAATTTGCCTTTCTAAGAGCTAGTGATAAAACTAAATCTACACGAGTTCACGCAACGACGGACACGGAGTGACCTCCTGTTGGCATTTAAAATATTGCATACTGGAAACGATTACAATAAACGCTTTCTAAAGCCCAATGGCCTTACTCGAAAAAGAAAACATCCAAAGGCTTTAAGTATTCCGCATTGTCGATAGGATATTCTTCGTAATTTTTTTATCGGTAAGAATTAGTTTCACTTAGATCATTTTTCAAGAAAAAGTCACACGCTAGGAATCTGTTGCGGTTTTCGCTTCTAAACTGGATGAGTATATCACCAACCATGCTGTATGTGACTGTCCCAATTGATTTTGGAAGATTTTATATTTTTACTCCATATATATATATATATATCCTATGGTTATTATTTAGCTGATTGCTTTTTCTACCTTAAAACATTCTGAGTTCTGAAAAAAACATGGAAACATTCAAGTGACAGGTCCAAACAAACATTAGGTAAAAATGCAAGTTCGCGGAATTTGTTTGCAAAATTTACCCGTGTAACTCAGTGCTGCTTCATGGAAATAATCACTCAACATTCGATATAATTACAGACTAGATTGCCAGTTTCACATTAAGCATGAATAGCAGTGTTTAGTCAATTCTAGCGTGGAATACGCTAAGCATATATATGAATAGAAATAATTTGTTCTGCATTGCCTTGATTTATTCGCAGCTGATTTGGGAAACATATGGGATCGCCATGCTATACAGATATATTTATATTAACTGTGGGTGGGCAAGACGTGTAGTATACACCACCGCGGAAAATATCAAAAGAAAACCTCGGAGGATTTGTCGTAACGACATTTTCAAAGTGCTACCGCCGAACTAGCAACTGAAACGTCATCCAAGTATTGTATTTCATGCGAAAATCGGTAGATATTCTGTGGTAAAAAGAACGATTAAGTTAGCATTTATTGCAAGGAACGTGTTACAGTTCAGCATCAAATATTCAGGAGCTATGTGAAAAAATATTGTATTTTATCAGGAAAAAATCGTTTATCTGAAGACATGTATAAAAATATGAGGAAAAGGGAGAATAATAACAAATAACTTTCTATCGTTTGCAGATATTTTCAGGAAACAAATCTTATTATTCCATGATGTGAGAACCTTTGGTCAAAAAATTTGATTCGATGTTAAAACCGCATTCAAGCTTCAAAATTTAAGTTCTGGCTAGCTGTTCTCCTTTGGCAAATGCGCCGTACATGTCGAAAAGACCTACTCCTAAAACGCTAATAATCAAGCCAAGCCAACTTTGTCTGATCAACGTTTAGCAATTCTTGATTGATCCAGACTCTTATAAACTCTGAAGCCACGATCATTACTGCTCGTACGCCGAACTGTAGTGCTCAAAATGCTGAATCAAGGTTGTACCTAATCAATCGGTAATATCTGGTGTATTGGTTTGCTCATATCCATTTCACTGGTCAATGCAGTGGTAATTGTTAAAAATTTCAACGTTTAACTAGGAATCACTGTGATTCTGTATTTTTACATCTTGGTTCTCGGTACAAAACTTGTTTAACAGCGGTTTCAAAGTAAAACGTTTCTCGCTAATTCTCCGCTGCTTCAAAGTATGAGAAATCGCGCGCTCTTTAGCAGTCACGTAAAGTATTGTTTATCCGCTATCACGAGGTAGGCGCAATATTTAAAACTACTTTATTACATTTGTGATATTCACTTCAACACCAAATTTACCGACCTATTAACTGGACGGCTATAAACAAACTTTTTTATCGAACAAATTGTTCTAATTAAAATTTATCAACGGTTAATCATATTCAGAAAGTATTAAGTAGGTGTAGTATAAAAAACAAGAAAAACAATCATCCTGTTCGTCCTTTAGTTCTAGCACTGAGGAAACGATAACAATCTCATCAAAATTGATTTAATGTTATTTTACTGTTACGTATCCGGTCGTAAAAGGTGATTATGCGAACATATACTGAAATTCGAGTATTACAGTTAACATTTCGTTTAGACAAGGAACTGAAACGATTCGAAAAGAGGGCTGATAAGTAGGACACTGAGAATCCATACCGGTGAACGAGAAAACGTTGGAAAAACAAGTGACATAAATCACACGACTTATTTATCTCTTTCGAAACACAATGTTTTGTTCATTTAGCATTTAGTCATTTCTCCCATTTAGCTGTCTCTCTTTTCGAGCAATCGTGTAAGCCCTAATTATCTCATAATATTCGACTGGTTTATAAACGATCAGTTCAATTATTCAGCTAACATTGATCATCAGAGCATGGTAAAGTTGTCCTTGTACTACTTGAGGGAGAGCTTACAGTCTGAAAAATGTTTCGAACTCAGCTACATAATTCTTAACACCTTCCAAACTGTTCAAGTTACAAAATTTACTTAATGAACATTGAATCAGTCATGTTTTTCGCTTCTTTTCCCCCACAATTCAGTCCAACACCAGTTCTCAGCAAGTGGAGGCAATCTTAGGTCCGCTGTGATCAGAAACACTTGCGAAAAAACAGCTTGACTTTGAACTAATGTGACATATGGTTCATACAATGAAATTCATTCTATCTGTTGTACGGTAATTGATGTGCGCATCAGCGCTTGACCAAAAATCGTATGCCTTATGAACAGCGTGGTTTGTTTCAGTATGTGCATTTACAAGCGATTTCGGGGTCTGTTTTTGATGAGCTATGCTGCATCCTTTTCACCTGATATTTAAAAAAAATGTTGACCTAGGAATACCCAACCGCGTGGTCACGCATGTCATATTTTCGGACGATCAGGCAATGAGTAGCACGTGTGTGACCTTCACCTTGTAACGAGGTGAGTCGTGATTCACAGTTCACGTGCCTCTACCCAGCGGTTCGTAGAACGTAGGTGCGTAGGCGCTATCGTAAATAGTCATTTTTCTTCAACACGTTGCCAATGCACATATACACATGTTTTACTTAGTGTTATCCAGGTTGTATTTATCATGATGTGAATGCATATTGAAATTCACAGAGTTTCGTGTTGTTGTTGTTATTGGTTTCCATCGCACGATGCCCATCATATGATGTATCCAAAACTGGCCTCACATTTTCGAAGATGAAATACAATGAGCTCACGTCTAACTGTTTAATTGTGAGACACTTTTGTTGAAAATGTTTGATGATATATTTTATTATTAAAAGCAATATGTTTATTATGGTCAACACGCTCAATTGCATACGCTTCAACTCATTTTATATACTGTTCACATTTCCGGCACTTCTTTCGAACAAATCGACAGTCGCTGACTCGAAATCGTTTCAACTGCATGTGTTAATTCTTAGGAAACCAGCCAGGAGTTTGATTTATAGTAACACCTTTTCATGGGAACGATAGCTTATTGTTGCTATTATAATTATTAATATCACATACACATCATACCAACCGCAATAAATATTGGCCACATTTCAGACTTCATTGTTCATCATCATCGGTTAAGCCGTATCCATTTTTCATTCAGGACGATCTCTTACCCATGGTCATTTATCCCATTCCCTTCAACATATCTTCATCACAACAAGCGTGTTATTGCGTTAATGGGATATAGAAAATTTGGTGTACATTTTTATGTTGCTATTTCCTGTTTATTATGTATCAATTAGTTAAATGTTAATCCGATGCCTGAATATCTAATAGTTCCGAAACACGCATATTTTGCACATATTTCGAAACATGCAATCAAATGCAAGCGTAAACGTCCCGCAAACAAGCTCTTCGTAAACATCTGTCTCCAATGCGTACACAACAGGTTCAAGTCGATTAGTATTGCTTGGAATATTTGTAGCTTAGTTTCAAGTGAGCACATTTTTCAAAAGTAAAAATGAAATGTGATGAATTTCAGCTGAATTTATGTTGATGAACCTAAATAAATAATGAATAACTATTTATGATTAAATATACTCACAATTTTATCTCATTTTGAAACACAGCCGGATCCAATCACTTTGATGTCAAAATACGAAGATTTCATGAGATGAGGAAAATCGATGAAAATAAATCAAGAAGTGATCGATGATATAATGTTGAAATATCGAAGTGTGCTAATTGCCACCTACTTGCAACCCCCATTTATTATCTGCTTCCTGATATTCGTGTTGCTTCGTACGGCATTCTCCACCAACTTACTCCGTGTACCGAAGCATGCAAGACCAACTCGTTCAGATTCGAAAACATATCAAGTCACATTCCTGCTCCCAGATGAGTTGGCAGCCAATTATTTCATCGGAAACATTCCGGCAAATCTTCAAAATTTCCTCTCGGTTACCGATTTGGAAACAACGTTTAGTGTAACGCTTGTGGATGCATCAGGCTTCGCACAACGAATTATAAATGTCTCAGATACGGGAGATTTGTTCACCAAAACCTTTATCGATCGTGACAATAGAGATCAAATTTGCGGCCCCTTGAAATGCTGCAGACACATGGTGTGCAATCTAACAGTGCTAGCATTGTTTGTCCATCCGGTGAAACCTACGATTAAAGTGGAAGTTATTTTACAGCTACACGATTCGAATGACAATAGTCCACTGTTTTTCCAGAACACCTTCTCACTTTGGATACCAGAGCATAATGGATTGCTTGGAACGTATGATAATCATCCTATCAATTACTCCCTACCTCTTGCTAAAGATCTTGATTCGGATCCCAATGGCATCATTGCGTATAGACTCACTGGAAGTTCATTTGTGACTAGGACGTTTTATCTCATTGCGACCACCGGGAATAATGACTTACGATTCGGTGTGCGTCCAGGCACGATTATAGATTACGAATCTAGCGAATCAAAAACACAAGAAATCATTATTGAAGCGATCGATGGCGGTCAACCTCCAAAAACCGGAGTACTGCTTCTTATTGTGAGTATAACAGACATAAATGACAATTATCCATTATTTTTGCCTTTGAACAAAACATTGCATTTGGAAGAAAATAAGATTTATGCGAAAGCTATCGCCACAATTAGAGCTACAGACCTGGATGCCGGTAAAAATGGAGAAGTGGTGTATACATTGAGCGCAGACAACATCGATACTGTGAAATTGTATTTCCATATTCATCAGGAAACGGGTGAGTTGAAACTAATTCAACCACTGGATTTTGAAAAGTATGATCAGCGACGCATTGACATAAGGATCATCGCCCACGATTTGGGCATTCCCGCATTGTCTTCCACCATGACTTTAACAGTTATTGTTGAGGATATCAATGATAATCCACCACATCTGGTTGTTCAAACTAACAACACCATTACTGAGAATGATCCACCAAATCAATTAGCTTTACGGCTCTCGGTGAGAGACCACGATGAGGTGTCCAAGAACAAAGTTTTTTGTAGTGAAAATGATGTGAGCGATAAAAGGATTTATTTCAACCTATCCACTGAAAACATGCTGATAAGTATATACACGAAAAGCCGATTAGACTATGAACAGACGCCTCGATTATACTTTACTATTGTTTGTACAGATAATGCTTATCCCAGACAGATTAGAATATTCAATTTAACAATAGCCATCGCGGATATTAACGATAATTCCCCTGTTTTTAAGCCAACTTCATTAAACAAAGATGTTGAATATTTGCTTGAGATTTACGAAGATGTAGCAGTTAACAAAATGATATTTTTCGTGTCAGCTGAAGATGTAGATGACGGTGCATTCGGAACTGTCGAGTATGCCATAAACGAAACCGAAATTGTAGTTTCGAAACCGGGGTACAACAGCGAAGAATTTTTTCGAATCGATAAACAAACTGGCGGAGTATTTGTGAATCGCCCGTTGGATTATGAAACCATTCCTGTGCATAATTTCAAAGTGATCGCCTTCGACAATCCGAATGGCAAACCAACGGAGCGAAACACGGCAACGGCGAGGGTTCGTATCAAACTGATCGATGTGAATGATCACCTACCCAAGTTGATCACACCAAAGGAGTTCTCAATTTTGGAGAACACTCCAATCGGTAGAAGAATAGGCCATGTTCGTTTTAGTGATGCCGATCACAACGGAGTTGATCCAATCACCATTCATGGATTGGTTGCGGATGCATTCCGCGCTCAACACGAGAATAATGGGTATGACGATCTTTTGGCTGCGAAACACTTTAAGATTACTGATGACGGTCAAATAATCACTGCCACCAATCTTGATCGGGAACTACAGGAAACGTTCACGTTGCGCATCCTAGCCAGTGACAGTGGTTTCGACGTCATTCACACCACTACGGTCACAATTACAATCAGATTACTGGACATAAACGATAACAATCCTTCTCTTGTTTATCCCGAATCAAATTCTGTACAGGTATACAAACCGGTGAGTCTCAATGAGAATGTTTTGAACGTTGTATACCATAATTATAATGGAACGGTTGAGTATGGAACAAAAAGCACGGCATCAGAAATAATAAGCAAGTTGAATTTCGGTCAGATTGCGGGGAAATTGTCACAATTTATCACAGAGCCCGTTGTGCTTCAGTTAGTTGCTGCAGATCCTGATGACGGACCCAATGGTGAAATTCTCTTCGATCTGCTTTACAAGTGCAATGGCAGCAGCTACTTTTTCGTGGAAAGGAAAACAGGTGCAATCCATCATCGGATTCAGATGACACCATTAAGCAGAAAAACAGCTAAGATGGAAATAAACAGTTTGCTATGGTACCCTAGTCCCGGATTGTATCACATGTGTGTTCAGTTGAATGACAAAGGTCAGGAATCGAGAAAAGGTTACTCTGAATTTTGGTTGCATGTTCTACCCCTTGAAAGAAAGATAAATTCGGTTGCTTTATGGCCTGCTGATGCCGCAATCACAGCACTTGAAACGAATTCCGACTTACGCAACCCAACCCAAATGATTTATGAGAAAGCAGAAACCACCGATACGAAGTCCGATGTGTTGTCTACCTATTCAAATTTTGATGGCGTTAAAATCGACAAACCAAACTGGAGTAATATTGTCATTGTGATCATGTTTATTATTTTTGCTTTAACCGTGGCATGTGCTCTTGGTGCAGCGTTGTATTGGGCCCAATCTAGACATCGACGGCGGCGCCATGTTCTCACGCATCGAGGTCGCAACGCGATTACAGAAGTTTCGAAATGGATCGCTAACGATAAGTGCAATAATAATCACAAACAGAGTACCGACCTAAATCATACTATGCCCTGTACTGAACAAGCACTGGCAGCTGATTTGCACGAGCATTATTTATTCTCCATTGCAAGTGACGTATGTGTCGATAGACCCAGTCGGTCTATTGACGAAACTTTCAAGGTTAGCGAAAAGACCGTGACCGTGCACGACCTTCCAGAGAAACAATACGAAAGTATTACACTGATGCAATTGCATACAGCTAATTCGTCTGTGGAAAAACAGAACCCCTCGGAAAATGTTACAGCTTTTTCAACGTTACTTGGAAACATTCCGATGCAACAAATGCAAAACATTGGTCAAGGCTCACCGTCAGTACACCCCATTTCGGTAAGTCTGTAACGATTTATGCATTCACATACTATTCGTTAACATCTTCCATATTTCACTTATCATCTTCTAATTGTTGTTATAGAAGGATAGGCGATCTTATTTTTGTATAAGATTTGGATGTCAGATTGTTGAATATCAAATACCACGAAATGTTTTTATCCTGAACAAACTTTACGCGGCTAGAACAAATTAGTTCCAGGAGTTCTGAAATTGGCATACAAATTTGGTCTGCTGAATGCATTGCAAACACAGTACAACATTCTCTACTTTTAGTAACACTGCCCCTATCTGACAAGTGCAAACAACAGAAAACCGGATGTGCATTGGTTTTCGTATATTCCCATGCGTTTTACTTCGTGAACTGGCATATTAGTATAATTGAGCGGGGTAATTTTACCGATATCATGAAACGCTTCATCGAGCTTTCATACTATATCTGCACCATTTAAAAGAACAGGGATCCTTCTCGTCCTCTCTCTGTCAAATGAGCGCAAACTCTGCTGAAATCGTCATGGTGACGGCAGTTTACAACTAAGGAACGTTTGTGTATTTGCATATGTAGTCACCCAAATACACATATGTATTGCACATTGATATAAACCGTTTAGCATTTCCTAATTTTATCAACTGCTTCAAAGTTTGAGCTGATTCAAATACTGAAATTGTTTCGCAAGCAAACTCGTTTCTGAGCGAAATCGCATTACTGGCAAATCAGATCTTCTGATGATTGTTATTCGGTAAAATGTAACCTGCGAAAGAACAATTCGGTTGATTATTTTAGGATGAATTTAATCATACATTTTGCAGCATGGCGTTATATTTTGACAGTACAATTTGGACCAGACTTTTATCTCCCGAATTATTTCACATCATTTTAAAATTAGTTTAATGTGAACTGGGCGTTAATACCTTCTGCCATAAGTTGTACAATCGTTGATATGCATTCGCATCCTGTCTGATGTGAAATCCCAGCAGTTTTACCTCGATTATCAGACAGATGTTTCAAAGAAATCGCGACATTGATCAAATAAAAAGTAACCTTTGGTGATGAAATTTGATGGGGATTTTTGGGCGTTGACACAAATGAGATTGTGACGCGAGGCACGTAGCTTGATTCGAAGGAAGGGCAGAGAATATTCATTTCAGAAAATATTATTTTTATCTATAAAATGGGAAAGCTTATTCGCAGCATTTTATAAATTATCAAAATCAGAAGGTACACGGTTTATATTTAAAGGCAAGCATAGTCGTTTAAACTTATTTATGGCAATGTATACCCTTACTATGGTTCACTGTATTCATTGATCGAAAATTCACTTTCTTTCATCAAGCTTTAGCTATTGCGGTCACAATCAAGTTCATATTTACTAGAAAAACCTCTCCACTAACTCAGATGACGGCTTTCTTCAAGACATTAGATATAATTTTGAGTGACATACACCCATATCAACAATAATTCCGATATCCTATATAGGAATAATAAATAGAGACTTTTGCTATGTCTTACAATTCCAAGTTGAACTTTTTACTACAAATTCTCAGCTACTCTTTAAGTCTCCAATGTATGCATTTGATTGTCAGAATGCAAATGACCGATTTTCTATAATTATTGCACGCCTCCTTAACACACATTTTATACAACAGATTGGATATTCGATCATTGTTCGCCCTGTTGCCAGTGTTTTTTTTAGATGTAGTTCATAAAGTGGCGAGATTGTAGCAGCTCCGCATTTTCCACTCTTTTCAATGCATTCATCGTCCATGAATTTTTGAAAAAAGTAACGGAATGGTTTCACTTTCACATATGCACATCACCCAGTTCATGCAGAATATGTTTTTGAGATTGCTTTGATTAAGTCCATGACACAAGCCGACGCAATTAACACAGCAATGCTGGCACGTTCATGCGACTGAATTTATTTCACGGACTGTCCATTGGTGTGACACGTAGAAAACTGATTGAGTTAAGCAGCATTAATCCCGTGAAACACTAATCACGATCATTTTTGATCAAACGTAATATATTGATATATTATATAGTAATATTATACGTATTAAATACTTATAAAATTTTAATTCCGTGATATTTGACGAGTGAATTTTTTGCTAGAAAAGCGTTGCAATTTTGCGAAGCTTTCTCTGTAATAGTACATTTTAAAATATGAAACAAATGACAGCAACTACTCATTCGAAAATATTTCAAATTCCCGCTTCGGGATACCTTTTGATAAGCATAAAAATAGCTGTACATATTACGTTTTTTATTTGTATGTTGGAATGCTTAAAGCCTTTGAATGTTTTCGTGTTTGAGTAAGGCTATTGGTTTTAGCAACTGTGTAAGGGGGTGGTTTTAAGTATGCAAGATTTTGAACGCCAACAGGAGGTCACTCCGTATCCGTCGTTGGCTAAAATCGAGTACATTTAGTTTCAATATTCGCTCTTTGCATGCCAAATTTCTGTAACGGGAGACCAACTATGTCGCACGATGATACACCCTATCAAGTATTTCGATTTTCTTCCTTAGCCATGCTTGGATTGAATATTCAATAACAGGACGTACATACGTATTAATTAATCGGGATAAGGCTTCGGGAATGAAAATCCTGATTATTCTTTTTAGAAGACTCAAGATATGGCAGGCCTTATTGAAAGCTGTCAGGCTTAAGGTTCAACGGCACCCAGATAGCGAGATATTATTCTGAGGTGGTCCAGACGAGATCTTGTGTGCTAAGCTGATACGTGTGGTGCAGAGATTTTCCAAGCCGGAGCATTTTACATTTCGCAGGGTTAAATGGTAACTGATGAGTCTGGGACCAACGAAATAAGGTGCACAGATCCCGTTGTAATGCCACATAGTCATTAGAAGACATGACACGTTTCCATATTTTAATATCATCGGCAAACAGTATTAAGTTACATACAATATCCTCTACTATATCGTTCATATACACCAAAAATAGAAGATGTCCAAGCAGAGAGCGTTGCGAAACTCCACTTGTGACGTCTATTTTTCTCGAGAGGGTGCTGCCAACTTGGACGTGTCTATTAGTAAAATAGTCCCTTATGCAAATCAGCAACATTCCCGTTGTGAGAAAGTTAGAAAAACAGAAGCGATTTATTCAAAAACAGTGTTGTGCTGCGGTCAAAATATTTTGGTTTTTAAAATGTTCTCTTGTGCGCGCAGTCACATTGCGTTTCATTAATTTAGATATCACCGGAAGTAGCGTTACCGGTCTGTAGTTTGTTTTGTCTGAACGGCTGAAGGTAAAAAATCTAATTAACTATTAGGTATAACATCAATAAGAACATTTTATGTTCGCATCAGTTCTGAGCGCCAGATTGTGAAGATTTCTGCCTCGTCTACCTTATTGACTGCTAGCCTTAGCACATTCGCCCGCCTCCGCATTTCGGCGTTCGCCATGCGGTTTAATACAGCGTCTTTACACTTCCAAATTGTTTAGATCGACGTTGTAGGCTGTATGTAAAACGTGCTCTGCGAAGATTGAATCACGAATCGTGTATTGATATTCTCTATCCAGGGGCTGCCTTTTGACACGCTTCAGGGGCCCCTCGATACTGGTGTGAAGTTCTCTGGAAGTCTGTCTTATATAAACACACGGGGAACCCTTACATTGGATTCTGTAGATGCTATTCGTGACGCTTGATTAAGGCTTCTTATATGTAAGATGCACCAGGTCCTAACGGATAGCTTTCCAAAAGCTGTTGTAACCGATTTCAAACAAATTTACTTCCATTCGTTATGATGAAATTCTGATATCAATCTATACATTGTGGCAGGAATTTTCTCCTTAAAAATAGTTGATAACACTCCATTAAATTAATCTTTTTAAATACCGAGAGATATCCGGTTTCTTTGGTCTTATTTTTGAATTGCTCACCTGGAAACGAAGGGAATGACAGATCGTCGATCAACTTGGTTACCATGGTTACCACATTGCTTTTCTTTTCGGTTAAATCGTTTCAAATCAAATGAATCAGCAATGTGATTTGAAACCGCGGACGAATTTCGTTAATGTACTCATTCTTTGTATACGGGAGAGAGTAGCGATAAACAATTGACGTTTTCATGGTCTGGTAAAACGATTATATTTCCAAACCAATACAGACGCTGATAATTTTTGACATCCTTTCGAAGCTAAAACAATGGAGAACAAACTGTTCAGCAGAAAATCATGTAATGGTATTAAATTAATGGTAGAGAGGATTTCATGCCTTCTTACTTCAAATGAATTTCAACAAATCAACATCAATATATTGATATATTGATAAATCTGTATAATTCTTTTGGCGATCAGTATGGTTTGAAACGTTAAATATGGGTAAATTTCCGTAAACTGAAACGCAAGAAATCCTCATTTACGGAAAGCGGAATGTTCCCACTAATCTTGCGAATAATTTCATGGATGATTTCGTCTTCTGTGTAAAAAATGAAACACGTTCAAAAAATAAATACTAAGCAATAAAATGTGCTAGGAATTCTTATACTGATAGTTAGTAAAATATTTATATCGATTTAAATAGCAAATTTGTTGGCTAAATTAATTCATTTCGGGCGATTGCTTTGAATCGACATTTAATTGAAACCATGGTTAATATAAATCTGTATTGATCGATTCGAAGCATTTGACCAAATATTAATTTCACCGTAAAGTGATAGGGTCTTTCGGATAGTTACTCACAGAGTATTTTGAAACCAATTTTGGGTGATTTTTAATATGCTTTCCTAAACACAACATCACCATCTAATCCGTGCTGTTTAACATTGTGTTCACACGTATTATTCAAGCAAACAAACAATCTGCTTATAAGATTGAAGGAAATTGCACATACTCTGTTAAACGTAACGTAAAAAAATGCAAGACGCTAATCTCCATTCAACAATATGCACTGGTGAAAGCCTGCTGTTTTGATTACAAAGGGATCCCACACAGCTATGTATAGGCGGCAGAAAGCAACCTAAGTTGTCCCAACTTTGTGTTGACAGTGTTCCTTGATGTGAATACAAAGTTGTCTGTCACGTCCAGCAAATTAAAATTTACTCAATACAGCAACTCAACCGTCAGGCTATAATCCATTGGCTGGGGAACCATATGTAAGTATAACATTATACGCTTATATTCGGGCTTTGGGATTTCAAATTAAAAGCTTCATAACTTTTCGGGTAAGGAATTTTTTCATCAACGAGCTAGATGCTATTTGATACTTAGCTTTGATACTTTGTTAGAAAGCAATTTACATTAAACTTTCTAATCACATGTAAAACCGCAGTTAGCTAATTACAAAGGAATGTTTCATCTAAATTTGGTTATTCGATCATCATTCTGACTGGATACGTTATGCTTCCCCAAAAAACGAGTTAATATAATTTCGAATCCGGAGTGATATCAGCAATTGAGAAACACTTCAAAATCCCTCCGGGAATGTGGTAATTTCAAGATTGAATACGAGGTTGAATTAACAACACAATTAATGGTACAGTTAACAATTGATGGTGATAAAAATTAAAAAAAATGATTTCAATGTCGTTGGAAACTGTTGTGTCTACGCTGCATAGACCTGTCCGCTGTGTGCGTTGACTTATTGATTTCCGATCGATCACTCACGCGCACACTCTTTTTTTTTTTTGACTTTGTCGTCAATAATATAACAACTGGCGTCGCGATTCACTGAACCTGTGACATGCTCAGCTCAGCTCGTGCTCCCGATCCGCTTTGGGATGATCCTACTGCTCGTCCAACTGCTGAAGAGTGGCAGAATTTCAAACTATCTTTCAAGGATTATCTTAACATGATAACAATTTTCAATCCAACAATCAAGATGACCTGTGAACAAGAGATCGTCTTCTTACGTCAATACCTTGGACGTGAAGGTCAACGATTTTTCGAAGCCCAGAATCTGAGAACCAAAGCAACGATCAACGAAGTGTTCACTGCACTGGATAAATATTGGGGTTCCCGAGTGAATTTGTTTGTCACACGGTATAAATTTTCCCGAATTCGACAGGAACCTGCGGAATCATTAGATGCGTATATTTCGCGGTTGATCCCGGCAGTCCGCCTTTGCGAATTCAATGCAGTTCCCGCGAAGAAGGTAGAAGAAACCTTTCTAATACAACAATTCATTTCCGGCCTATCGGACGGCAGACTCCGGGAAATTCTTCTATCCGAGGATGCAAATAAAATTACTTGGGAACGTGTTCGTGAGATTGCTCGGTGCCGCACTGATATCATGGAGCAGAATAAATCGTTCTTTCATGCAAGTTCTGAGATATCACATGTGAAGCCAGCTTCTGCCCAACGTTCGAAATCATCGGCCATGAGCTGTTTCCGTTGTGGGAGTAACCAACATTTAGCGAACAGTCCATATTGCCAAGCTCGCAAAGGCAAGTGTAACAAATGTGGTAAGCTCGGTCACTTTGCTCGTGTATGTCGGTCTCAAACAGTTTCTCAAGTTGATACAAGTGACACAGACATGGTCGATTCTAATACAGCAACATCGGAAGCTGAACATATTTATGGCATTTCTAGTCACGAACTTACTACATGCTCTGCAATTGAACCCAAATTACCTTCTTCTGATATCCGTACAGTACATTTTTGCTTGGGTGACAGAATGATAACTTTGCCTATGGAATTAGATTCAGCTTGTCCAATAACAATCGTTCCGTACGAGTTTTATTGTACGCATTTACAGTCATTCCCTATTCAACCATCGAATTATGTTTTTGGAAGTTACTCGAAAAACCCTGTGCCCATTCTGGGATTTCTCAACGTGCCCTTATTTCTGGAAAGGGAGTTTAAATCCGTTGTTGCCGTTTACGTGTCGCACACTAACAGCAAACCGTTACTTGGTCGAAATGCTATGGTATCGCTGCAAGTGACCCCTTCTATTGAAAGAATGACGATTGCTGCGGTGTGTATTGATAAACTGGAACCTCGTTTCCCTAACTTGTTTCGGGATGAATTGGGACGAATCCCGAACGGCAAGCACAGGATAAATCTACGGTCTGATGCTCGACCTTTTGCTATATCTCAGCCACGGCCCATTCCTTTGACAAAACGCAGTTCCGTTTGTGATGCGTTGAGCAAGATGGTTGCAGATGATTTGATTGAACCCATACAATGTTCTGAATGGGTGCATCCCTTGGTAGCGGTTTGGAAGAAAGACGGAACCATTCGCATATGCACTGACTTAAGGATGCTTAATAAATATGTCATTGTGGAAAAATTTCCACTTCCTACAGCTGATGAATTGATTGTGAAGCTCTCAGGAGCAAGAATCTTCTCAAAACTGGACATCCGAAGTGCATATTTCCACATGCCTTTGACAGACGAATCTAGACCACTGACAGCCTTTCTTACACCTAATGGATTGTATCAGTACAAAGTTCTGCCTATGGGTCTTAACAGCGCTCCAGCAGCCTGGCAGAAATTTATCACATTAGCATTGTCCGACATACCCGGCTGCATTGCCTATATGGATGATATCTGTGTTTTCGGATCATCTTTGGAAGAGCATGAAATTAATCTTAATACAGTGTTGCATCGCCTCAATTCTTTGAACCTACGTCTGAACATTCAGAAATGCCAATATTGTGCTCAAGAAGTCGAATTTTTGGGTCATTTAATTTCATCCGCAGGCGTTCGGCCGAATGTTAAAAACACAGAGGCAATATTGCAATGCCCGAAACCACAGGACAGTGAACAAATCAAACATTTTCTGGGATTGTGTTCCTATTACCTTCGACATTTACATAATTTTGCCACAATCACAGAGCCCCTACGTCGGCTCACCAGACGTGACGTAGCATTCGAATGGAAGTCGGCTCAGGACGATGCATATAATCAGATCCGCCGGATGGTGTCCTCATCTCCCACCGTGTCTATTTTTGATGAGGCTTACCCGACGTTTGTTACAATTGACGCGTCAGATGTTGGGCTTGGAGCAGTTCTGTCACAGATGCAGCAAGGGACTGAAAAAGTTATTGCCTATGCATCACGTACCTTATCGAAAACCGAGAGAAACTACTCCGCGGGAGAAAAGGAAGCACTGGCTTGCCTTTGGGCCTGTGAACGTTGGCATATTTACCTTTCGGCCGTCGTTTCACACTGCGAACTGACCATACAGCACTGACAACCCTGTTGTGCCGCGGGAATAAAGGACAGAAGCCCATTCGAATCAGTCGCTGGTATTCCAGATTGTTAGCTTACGACTTTGAAGTAAAATATATTCCTGGATCACAAAACCGCGTCCCGGATGCTTTGTCTCGTTTACCAATGGAAAATGTTGATGAAAATGAAGATCTAACCGAGGTTACACTAATTGATAATTTGGAGGTTAACCATCTGGGAGCTATAACACAGAGGTTGATAAATGATCATACCGAAAAAGATAGTTTACTACAAAAGCTTCGCGGATACCTCCAGACTGCTTGGCCAAGTAAGAAGCTTATTCCTGTTGAGTTGAATCCGTTCTATGCTGTGAGACACGAATTGTCTCTCGTGGATCATTGCATCACAAGAGGCAACCGTATCGTTGTTTCGGAAACTTTAATACCAACAGTGATTGCATGTGGCCACGAAGGACATCCCGGAATTGTACGAACTAAATCACGTATTCGTGAATACTATTGGTGGCCAAGACTGAATGCCTCAATTGAAGCTGCTGTTCGTCATTGTGCATGTTGTCAACACGCTGATAAATGTGCCATACCAATACAACCCCCATTCAACCGATTGACTATCCTATGCACCCTTGGGCAAAAATAGCAATTGACATCATGGGCCCTTTTATGCGAGCTCCGCCATCTGAAAGAAACATGCTTGTTACAACTTGCTTCTACACCAAATGGCCTGAGGCACTACTTTGTGGTGAGGTGACGTCGAAAACCGTGATCAAGTGGTTGCAGTATCTTTTCGCGAGATTCGGATTACCCGAGGAATTAGTTACGGATAACGGTCCACAATTTCGTAGCAACGAGTTTACAGAATTTCTCCGCTTCAATGGCATCAAGCACACTTTACCAGTGCCTTACAATCCAGCAGCGAACGGAATGGTTGAGCGCCTTAACAGAACACTGAAGGAGTCCGTACAAGCCATACAGTTGCAAGGTGATTCGTGGGAGGACGCCCTAATTCTGGCTTTATCAACATACCGAACGACACCACATATGGCCACAGGAAAAACTCCCAGTGAGCTTATGTTTGGGAGACAAGTTCGTACGAAGTTAAATGCCGCATTTCGACCGGCGCAGAGAATCAATAATGACGAGCAGCTTCGTCGACAATGTTATCAAAACAAATACAGGCAGCATGGGCAAACACTCCAACCTGGTTCAACTGTGCGCGTTAAAAAAAATTGGTTCAAGGGGGAGAGCGCTTTCAAAGCACCCACGAAAATAAAAACTGTGTGTACACCCGGCACTTACGAATTAGAGGATGGTACAAAAGTTAATGCCAGACGCGTCTATAGTGCTTCCCGGGATCGGCCATTACAACTGCCCGTATGTGACAGAGCAACGCAGCAACCACAAGCTGAAGGTTATAGCCAATTACGAAGAACGCTCAGGGTACGTAAACCCGTCGACCACTACCAAGCGTGGCGGATTGGCTGGAACAGTAAAGGGGAGAGTGGTGTTGTGTCTACGCTGCATAGACCTGTCCGCTGTGTGCGTTGACTTATTGATTTCCGATCGATCACTCACGCGCCACGCTTTTGAACTTTGTCGATCAATAATATAACACTGGTTTCGTTCACAAGTCCGGTCGTTTGTTCTTGCTGTTCTTTCGGGAATAAGTGCACTCACGTGCCACGCTTCTGAACTTTGTCGATCAATAATATAACACTGGTTTCGTTCACAAGTCCGGTCGTTTG
>JACCGJ010001001.1:41522-110409 GCA_013407085.1 Atriophallophorus winterbourni
GTGTTGCTCACCAACAATCCACACGCAAACACCGCTACCGGTTTCTGTCTGTTTGTCGTCATCAGGTGGAGACAGTAAGATTAGGTTCAGTGAGCCTTGAAAAAGTGGATAAGTGGTAAACAAATTTATACTTGAATGCCACTGTTATATAGGGTTCGTACAACGAACCAGGATGTTCAAACACAGAATCACAAACTGATTCATGGGCAAGCACTCAAGGCGTTTATGGATGATCAAAGTAATGCGTTTCTCACATCCACCGAAATTACACTCCACTACCGATTTACATCTGTGTGTCGTCATCAGGTGGAGACAGTAAGATTAGGATCAGTGAGACTTGAAACAGTGGATAAGTGGTAAACAAAGTTATACTTGAATGCTACTGTTACATACGGTTCGTACAACGAAACACGATGTTGGATAAGGATGGCTGTTCCAGCGCATGTGGCCACAAACATGTGAACTTGAACCAAAATTTATATTTGCGTGCAATATCATACCACTCACACCGTGGTTTTTCAGTCAAGTTGTACAAATCTTTGGCTTTAACGTATCGAATATCTTTAAGTATCGCTTTTGATCTTTCATTTATCCTTCATTTTACTTTGTTCGCAATTGAGTGATATACCACACCACCGGTTTTCACGTAAAACGGGTGATTTTATCCTAATTAATGTCAAAGATTTCCTTTTTACTCACGAGATGTGCAAGTTTTCATTAAGTGTTCGATAAGGTGCTTTCTAGTTTAAACATCAGCACAAGAGTTTTGTGTAATTGTGTGGCGGTGATAACTTTCCATGATAAACCGTTCGAAAGTTAACAAACGCAATGAAGATTTGTATGTGTGTGTCAAATTATGTGTATGTCTATGTAAGTGTTTTGTACCAATACAAAACCAAATAACCAACGAATTGGAACTACAAGACGCTTCGAAAGAAGTTTTGCTGATGATGTCATCTAGCCTGATGACGAAACGTCCAAGAACAAGTACGCAAGCTCGGCGAACACAAGTTGAACACCAAACCACCTAGTATTTGGCCGCAACGCAGATTAATAAAAAACGAATTTCTCAGCTATTTTAAGAGACAAAATTGCGAAACTGATTTCATGTAGAAAAATTCATTTACTTGGATATTATTATTAATCTATCATAATCCAATTCACTGCACATTATGTCAGATAAATGTCAAATTTCTCGGTTTCTTTTTCCGGATATTTGCCGACTGAGATGTGCAATTGCAATATCACTGCGCGTAAAACGTATAACTAACCATGGCAATCCTCCCAATCAAACATTTACCCCGCCTAACCACAATAGCAGTAGCCTTGTCGATTTCACCTGCCTTTTGATTGGGGAATTTCCGTCCAATCAAGCGTGGCATTTCAAATATCGCTGTAATAAAATTTTGGTATTTGTTATGATTGAACAGGATGGCTACAAAGGAGATTAGCAAACATTCTTGAAAGTGTTAAATGGTGAGAAGCATTTCATTCATCTTATTAATATTTTGAATTTGCTGTATGAATGTGTACAAGGTTACATACCATATCGCAAAAATGCATAAAACGCTGTTTGGGTTTGTTTAATTATTGTATTTTTATATCTTGATGTTAGTTAAAAGAAATGCAATTCATTTTACTACGTTGGAAACTATATATATATATAAGGATATTCCAAAAGACCTATATTAATTTACTTTATATTAATTGTTGGTATGCTGTGCAACCAAATATTTTGGAAAGCTTTTCGATGTAAATATATACATCTCTGGTCGACATCGAGTGAAAGTTGGCCGACCACAATAGATCACGCCAATAATCTTGTGTGTTACTCAATGAAGATACGGCCCTACTGGAAAGACAGATTTATTATTTGATTCGTCCATGTCCTAATCGTTGATTCACTTACCTAGACGTAAGCTTCAATGTTTTAATTACTTGACTTACTTCAAATGATCCGCTGCATTTCTCGGTTATTTACATCCGACACACTTCAAGCTGTATACTTGAAACCGTCAATAACCTCATTGGATGTTCCTCACTCGAAACTTTCATACGCTCTATTAAACGTTTCAAGTGAGATGTGATTTGGATATAATTTTCGCTTTCAGCCAAATAATTATATTTAAAATATTATTGATTATATTAGTGAATCCTCTGCTCAACGAGGTATACTTAATTCATTGCACATGAATTAAAATAGAAACTATCAAGCGTCAAGATCATAATGGTTTTTTTATAATCAATCTGATACACAAATAGCTTTTGGTAAAAAATTTGATTTTATGTTGAAAATTGCAAAAATATTGATTGCAAGCATGATGTTAATGAATTATATAAGGAACATTATTTCTATACGAAGTGTTTTGAGGCCCGTATACATTAAATAATTTTTGGGTTACAATTGGAACAATAAAGCACATAATAGCAGGAGTTCAATGAAGCCGCAATATTTAATAAAAATTGCAACAGGGGTTGCACACGTTGTGATAATAAGATACGCTAACAAAGTTAACTTGACTGAGAAACATACTTAATATCCTTAATGTATATCAAGTTTGAAAAGCGAATAAGAACTAGGAATTATCGAGGTAAATAATACTGATTGTTAAGTCGTCCACAATAAGTTGAATGTTGTTTCCAATCCCGTCTTGTAAAAAAATGCAGGAAACATAAATGTGATATCTTGACGCAGATTGGTTAAAAAAATGTTGGAATTTTACACTTGAACTCGTACGAACCCTATTGAACAGTATCATTCAATTACCACTTTGTTTACCACTTTACTACAGTTTCAAGGATTACTGAACCAGATTTTGCTGTTTCCACATGAGGACGACAAACAGTCAGAAACAGGTTTTGTATTGCAACTGCTGGAATGTGAGCACCACAATATTTCATTGCACAGATTAATTAAAATATTTGACAAAATGTGTTTAAACCTATGGTCAATAAAAACGGTAGAAACATTTAAGTGTACAATATGCGTAGCATAGCTTAAATAAGATATGCTCAAATTAACTTCCTAATATATTTGACCTTTATTTACATGCTAGTTTAACCTCTAGTAACGTCCTTGCGAATGGCATTGCAAGGAATATTTATAGGGTACATCTATTTGGGTTCCAATATTGTCACGGCCGGAGTGGTTTTGGGGATAAGCTTCCAATTCCAAAAATGCTCTAATGGCGCGCGTCTTATATAGCCTCGGACAACCAAGTCCAGCTTCTGGCCTCCACGCAAGGTCTTGTAGGACCCGGCGGAACTACTGCTACTTACAGTAGAATGGGCATAGGCGACTGACTGGCGCCTCATAACAAGCTTGCTTCGGGCAGGTGGAACTCGTAAGTCGATTAAGGCAGTTCACCTAGGAGAATGGCAACCCTTATCTCAGACTTCCACTTCCTTGTGGCTTCATCCAATCATAGAAAAGGCTACAGGATTCAACCTCGAGGAAAAATCCGCAGCCGGACACCCGTTTGGCAGTCCGAAGTTGTATTCAACTTCATCCTGCCAACAACTGCGACGGCATCGTCGTTCAAACGTATCGGCATAACTTTTCATTTGGTTCCAGGGGGGTCATAGAGAAGGAGCACTTGCTGCATGGGAAAAGCTAGTTCTTCATATTGAACTGCCATTGCGTACATTTCAATTCACCAATGGAGAGGTAACTGCATTCCGCTTCTATGGATAATAACACCGGGACCAGTAGATACAAGTCAAAAGCTATGGCTCGACTTGCGTAGAGCTCAGTGCCTGAGGCTGCTTCCGATGATGGGAGAGCTCTTCAGGTCTTACTTGACGGCTACCGCCCCCGGTCAATAAGATGCCGTCTCGCCGCGTTCTGCTATCCTTATTGGGCGCATGGGGATAAGGAATCAACCGACAAGCAGACTGTATTTTTCCACATCAGCGAAACGAATTACTAAACAACATAGGTAAGCTCTGATACCTGGAACCTGGAACGTCTGATCCATGCTCCCAGGATTTCATGACGTCGTTTAGAATATCAGAGGCGTAAGAAAACCAGCTGTGATTAACAACGAGCTACACGGCTTAAGGTCGACGTGACTTACTTTCAAGAGAAGCGATTATCAAACACGGGTATGCTAAAGGAAAGAAATTGCACATTTTTGGAAAGGAAGGGGTTCTGATGAGCCTCGACTGCAAGGAATTGGGTTTGCCGTGCGAAACGACCTACTAAAAGCAGTAGAACCGAGCAGCAGTAGGACTTTAAATCTGAAATGCATTACTGGTACCATCAAATTGGTCAACGTTTATGAAACGACGCTCTCTGCGACGCCTGCTAAATTAGACGCTTTTTATTATAACCTCACAACAGTCATCAAAAATGTGCCAGTAAAAATTGTGTAGTGGTATTGGGTGATTTCAATGCCAACATTAGTGCAGATTACGAGACAAAACTGTCTCGGAAGGTTTGAAGTAGGTAAAACCAATGAAAATGGACGACGACTTTCATAACTGTGTACATAGTTTAGTCTTTGTGTCAGTAACACTTTCTTTCAAGGAAAACCAAAAAATGAAGTCTCCTGGAAACATCATGCCTGTAAGCATTGGAATCAGCTTGGTTGGATTCTTGTTAGGCGCACTAATACAGTCAGCGTACTCTACACTAGATCATATCAAAGCTCAGTCTGCGACATTGAACATTCGCTGGTTTGTGCAATACTGAAGATTCCTCATACTAGATTTCAGCACGCCAAATTGTCTGCTAAGCCAAGGATAGACGTCACACGCATGTGCAAGCATAATCTTGCTGCGCGATTTGCGAAAGACTTCACAACCGAGTTGAACGAGACAACCCCACTCGAATCGTCTTCAGAAAAATGGAAATCGGTAAAAAGCTACATATGCCGAACCGCACATTTCACTTACGGTCCAAAGACATTTTGAACGTGCTACTGATTGGACGTCAATGTTTCTGAGTTAACTGCCGTGTTGGATGAGAAATTGCTAACATTTTTGAAGATCAAACGTATGCTAAATGATGAAAACTTACGGCTTCTAAGAGCAGCTAGAACTAAGGTTCAACATACTGCAAGACTATGTGCAAATCACTATTGGACTGAAATTAGTCTCATTATCCAAAATGTAGATCAATTACCAACTACTGAACATCTATATAATACCCCAACTCTTAATGAGCTCAATAGGGCAATCGACCGCTTAGGTATTGGGAAGGCCCCTGGTGAAGACGGAATTCCACCGAGCTCATCAAATGCTGTATAACCGAACCATTTGTTTGTTCAGTGCTGGCAGAAAAAGTGTGTCTAAGAAGAGATGTGAGACACGAAGGTCAACACACTATTTAAGAATAAGGGTGATAGAGGCGACTGCAAAAATTGTAGAGAAATCTCCCTCCTGAGTGTTATAGGTAAATTGTTTGCTAAAGTCTTACAGATCCGGCTACAAATTTCAGCTGATAGAGATTATTTTAAATTTCAATATGGCTTCCGTAGGGGAAGATTAACCGTTGACATGATCTTCTCCCTGAGATAACTTCAAGAAAATTGTCGAGAACAGCGTATCCAATTATACCGTGTTTTATTGATTTAACGAAGGCATTCGACTACATCAACAGGAAGAGTCATTTCAAAATGCTTGATCTGATAGGCTGACCCCAAAACTGTTCAAAATCGTTATTTCTTTCCACTTTGTTATGAAGGGCTCAATCCATTTTAACGGTTTCAGCTCAGAAGACTTCGAGATTCGTCGAGGCGTCAAACAAGGGTGTGTTTCACTTTCCACGCTGTTCGGTATTTTTTGCTCCGCTTCTGGAACACGCTTTTAGGACGAGAACAGAAGGCATTTATCTATGCACGCGAAGTGATAGCAAGCTTTTCAACCTGAACAGCTTGATGGCACAAACTATGGTATGGGATGTGCTAATCCATGACCAGGTGTTTGCCGAAGATTTAGAAAATAACAAATGAGCAAGACCAAAATCCTTGATCAATAGTTATTATCGCCTCCAATCTTCACTGTTGGAATCTGTCAGCCTAAACCAGTACACAATTTCACATATCTTGGTTCAACCGTTGCGGATTAGCTCTCGCTATACACGGAGATTGATAAGCGGATTGGCAGAGCAGCAGTCATTTTGTCCCGATTAAACTCCCATGTTTGGGGGAACCGCAAGTTAACTGTAAAGACAAAAATGGTGGTATACAGAGCGGGCATACTACAAGCTTTACTGAACGGCAGTGAAACCTGGTCCACTCACGCAAATCACGATCTGTAGCTGAAAGCTTTTTCATCTTCGAAGCATCCGTCGAATTTTGAACATATCCTGGATGGAAAAAGTGACTGATGCTGAAGTGCTTTTCAAATGCTAGTCTACAGAGCGTGTTCACCCTACTACGACAGCGCTGTCTGCAGTGGCTTGACCACATCTACAAAAGTTAAAATGGTCGTATTCCGAAATATCTACTTTATGCTGAGTTGCAATCAGAAAGTCGACCATTGGTTAGACCGAAAAGACGTTTGCAATATACATATGAAAGCTCTTGGCATTAACCCCTCTAGTTGGGAAAACCTCGCTCTTGATTACTCACATTGAAAGCATTGTGTAAAGCGTCATCTGCAAGCTAGGGAGGAGCAGATACAGCTTTCGGCTGCTGAACGCAGTTCACGCTGCAGGCATGCAACTGATGCCGATCGAGCGAGTACTGCTTATCGTTGCGATAGAGAGTGTTTCTCCCGAATCGAACTGTTTAGTCATTCGAAAAGCTGTGGAACATGAACAAAATCATGCGATTGTGACGTACATCCATGGTCGACATCGACCGAATCAAGCCAACAACAACATCTATTTGTAAACTTGATTCATATGCAGTATATTTGTAGTATTATTACTTTTGATGTGTATTATTAACAAACATTATTCTCAGTGTTTTTCATAGACCTCGTTGTCGCTGTTGTTTGCTAGCCTGCATCTTTCGTTGTTTTCCATGAATTTACATTGCAAATGCTTGTTATCACAAACCCCGCATCGCCTTATATGAATACAGAGTTAGATTCGGTGTAAAAAACAGTCCAAGAACATTCACAGCGATAAGCAATACTTGGTCAATTTTCGGTGTGTTTGCATCTTGAGTTTGATCTGCATTCAGCTGTCCAACAGCACTAGTCTTTTCTTCAGATTTAAGATGACGTATTAGACTATTCCGAGTAACAGTAAAGAAATATAGCATTCGCAGGCAAGGACTCGTGTCTTTGCGAACTTTATGAAATAATCAGTAAGCTTTGATCAAAATGAAAACGTTTTGAAAGTGTCCAATAATGATAAATGGGGTGGTGATATTAGCGGCGTGGCAAGATCTCAAGCATGGTGGTATGTTTTCTAGCATGCCGTAAATTATAATTCACTCATATGATTATTTTATCACATTGCAGATTAGTTGTGCGGGAATCACGGAAACATTCACCTTGAAAAATTGATTAATTTGTTCCATTTAGCGATTTCAGAACAACTTTGTCGTTTATTTTTTATATCTTGAAACACACAAAACAAAATAATAAAAAGGCTATTATTGTAAAAGTTTCCAATCACTTAAAAACAATATTTTAATATCTCTAAAATGTGAGAAAGCATCAATCTGATCGCAATATTATATTACAACCTTGCCATTCATTCGGATTACCAACATTTTCACAACCTGCATCTATTGTTTTTAACTTTCGTCAAATTTAATTCCAAACAAAAACGCTTCAACTTATTTGGACAAGTGTTAGACAACTCGTCGTTGTCATCACTTGCACTAAATCCGGAAACAGCAGTCTGGCACACTGCATAAACTTGGACGCTTTTAAACGCTCGAATGTTCGTGGCTGATTGAACGATTTCGAGTGAGTTTGAGAACAATCAGCTGATTTGACTGTGAGGCTGTTCGCACTCAGACGACCATCAAAGGAGGGATGGCTTGTGTTAAAAATCCGAGCGATTAATAATTCACGCTGCGATGTTTTGGGAAATCGCTACAAATTGGACCCACGTGTGATTCAATTGGGGAATAGTTGTCGGCAAATTGCTTTCTACTTGAAACTAGTTTGTGCATGTCAAACCTGTGTATTTTTGCAATTAGCGATATATATGGATTATGTGTGATATAGGAGATAGATGAACAAATTGCATCGCGCATCGTAAGATCAGAAAATATCTGAATTTCGGTTAATGATGTCAGATGTGATGCTGAATACGATAGAGGAAGTTTGTTGAAAAAGCGATTGTTTCGAAATTTACTTACGTCACATCACGAAGCAATAACTATTTTAGATGGAAAAGCATTGGTATTTTGAAATGTTTCCTCGACGGATTGCACGAAATATTTCGAATGAGCTGTGTATGATGATTGCAATCGAAGTATATAAATGCTGGTGACACTGGCAACATGTAAAACGAATAACGCTCTGGTTGGTGAATTTGAAGCCAGTTCGTCATACTCGGGTAATACAAGCATTGGCTATTTAACACCTACTCAATGTGTAAAGCGGTTATCGCTAACTGGCTTCTGCATTGTTCCTAAACGTTATTAATTTCCTCTGCTATAACACTAGCATCAAATTTAAGAAAACATCATATTTTATCTGTTGGGTGGTTAAAATGCTCTCATGAGAGTATTCTTTGTTGTTGGCCAAATTTTGGTCGATATCGAGGATGGGTGTACACCACAGGCGCGTGACGTTTTCATGCTCCACAGCTTTTCCAATGCCTAAAATGTCTGATTAAAGTGACTAGTCTCTCTCACAGCTTTTACAGCAATAGGCAGTAATCAACCGAACGATGTCAGTTGTACGCCGATGGCGTGATCTACGATTAGCAGCTGAGAGTAGTATCTGCTCCTCCCCTGGTCTCACGCGACGATTTACACAGCGCCTCCAAGGAGAGCGTTCAAGAGCGATTTCTGCCTGAGAGCATAATGCATTCAAAATACGGGAGTAAACACATTTTGCATCATTTGATAATCGAGTGTAGATAATGTTTATCTAAAGTTCCTACAACGTTCGAGGATTGAACCAAGGCACTAAACGAAGTTGAGGTTGCACATGCTTGCTACATAGATATTTCCAAAGCCTTCGATAGAGTCAACCATGATATTTTAATAAAAAAAATCGAAGCTTATGGAAGAATGGGATTGTTGCTGATTTGGATCAGGGACTATCTTATTGATAGACACGATTTCACCGAACGACGGACACGGAGTGACCTCCTGTTTACATTCAAAATATTGCATACTGAGAACCATCCCTCTAAACACTTGCTAAAGCCCAATGACCTTACTTGAACACCAGAACATCCAAAGGCTTGCAGCATTCCGCATTCTCGATTGGATATTCGTCGTAATTTTTTCTCGGTAAGAATTTGTTTCACTTGGAACATTTCTCTTGAAAAAATCACACGCTCGGAATCTTTTGCAGTTTTCGCATCTAAACTAGATGAGTATATGACGAGCCATGCGGTGTGTGACTGTCCATATTGATTTTTGAGAGACTTTGTAATTTTATTCCATATACTTGTCATCCTATGGTTATTGCTTGGCTTAGTGTTTTTTCGTCCATAAAACTTTCTGAATTCTGAAAATAAATCAAGAATTTCCATTGACTGGTTCAAACAAACATTAGGCAAAATGCAATTTCGAGGGGAATCGATTTGCAAAATTTACCCGTGTAACTCAGTACTGTTTCGTGGAAAGAATCGCTCAACATTCGATATAATTACAGAATATATTGCCAGTTTTGCATTAAAAATGAATAGTAGTGTTTCGTCAATTCTAGCCTGGAATAAGCTTTGCGCATATATAAATAGAAATAATTTGTTTTAGGAAAATATCTGGAATCGCCAAGCTATACAGATATATTTATATTAACCCTGGGTGGGCAAGACGTGTAGTTTATACCACCGCGGAGAATATCAAAAGAAAACCTCAGGGGTTTTGTCGTAACGACCTTTTCAAAGTGCCACCTCCGAACTAGCAACTGAAACGTCATCCAAGTATTGTATTTCATGCAAAAATCGGTAGATATTCTGTGGTATAAAGAACGATTTAGTTAGCATTTATTGCAAGGAACGTGTTACAGTTCAGCATCAAATATTCAGGAGCTATGTGAAAAAATATTGTATTTTCTCAGGAAAAAATCGTTTATCTGAAGACATGTATAAAAATATGAGGAAAAGGGAGAATAATAACAAATAACTTTCTATCGTTTACACATATTTTCAGCAAACAAATCAAAATGGCATAGAATTTATCAAATCTTATTATTCTATGATGTGAGAAACTTTGGTCAAAAAAATTGATTCGATGGTTAAACCGCATTCAGGCTTCAAAATTTAAGTTCTGGCTAGCTGTTCGTACCGAAAACAACAGTCTTTGACAAATCACTTTGCATTGAACCACTACTGCGGTATGCAACTAACTTCAGTATGCTTTCTACGAGTGAAGTGTATGCAGCTTTGCTGAGTGTATCCGTATTTGATCACTGTTTTCAAACTGGAGGTATGCAGACGTGAGCCTTTCGTTTTAGCCAAATGCTTTGGTTAATATTCTGTAATGGGTTCACTGTGAAGATCTACAATTAAAGCCGTTTAGTTCCTTCACTAAAGATTGTTTAGAGGTAAATTATATTAAATTGAACGAGTCAAGTTTAGTCCATGATTGGCAGAATTGATTTCGTAAATCTTTCAACTTTTCAGTACAGAAAATTCAGAGAACCGAAATCTCGTCATTATGAAGTGGTCCGTGCTGAAAATATAACATCTGCTAATAACCTACACTGCTAAACCTCTTTTGTGTAAGATCTTATTGATAATTTTATGTCAACTCGAGATGCTTTCCATGTTTATGAAAATTTTCAATTTAAAAATATGTTTTTGATTTGATGATGAACATCTCGCCTAAAATTTAGTTGGATTTACTCCTTTGGCAAATGCGCCGTACATGTCGAAAAGACCTACTCCTAAAACGCTAATAATCAAGCCAAGCCAACTTTGCCTGATCAACGTTTAGCAATTCTTGATTGATCCAGACTCTTATAAACTCTGAAGCCACGATCATTACTGCTCGTACGCCGAACTGTAGTGCTCAAAATGCTGAATCAAGGTTGTACCTAATCAATCGGTAATATCTGGTGTATTGGTTTGCTCATATCCATTTCACTGGTCAATGCAGTGGTAATTGTTAAAAATTTCAACGTTTAACTAGGAATCACTGTGATTCTGTATTTTTACATCTTGGTTCTCGGTACAAAACTTGTTTAACAGCGGTTTCAAAGTAAAACGTTTCTCGCTAATTCTCCGCTGCTTCAAAGTATGAGAAATCGCGCGCTCTTTAGCAGTCACGTAAAGTATTGTTTATCCGCTATCACGAGGTAGGCGCAATATTTAAAACTACTTTATTACATTTGTGATATTCACTTCAACACCAAATTTACCGACCTATTAACTGGACGGCTATAAACAAACTTTTTTATCGAACAAATTGTTCTAATTAAAATTTATCAACGGTTAATCATATTCAGAAAGTATTAAGTAGGTGTAGTATAAAAAACAAGAAAAACAATCATCCTGTTCGTCCTTTAGTTCTAGCACTGAGGAAACGATAACAATCTCATCAAAATTGATTTAATGTTATTTTACTGTTACGTATCCGGTCGTAAAAGGTGATTATGCGAACATATACTGAAATTCGAGTATTACAGTTAACATTTCGTTTAGACAAGGAACTGAAACGATTCGAAAAGAGGGCTGATAAGTAGGACACTGAGAATCCATACCGGTGAACGAGAAAACGTTGGAAAAACAAGTGACATAAATCACACGACTTATTTATCTCTTTCGAAACACAATGTTTTGTTCATTTAGCATTTAGTCATTTCTCCCATTTAGCTGTCTCTCTTTTCGAGCAATCGTGTAAGCCCTAATTATCTCATAATATTCGACTGGTTTATAAACGATCAGTTCAATTATTCAGCTAACATTGATCATCAGAGCATGGTAAAGTTGTCCTTGTACTACTTGAGGGAGAGCTTACAGTCTGAAAAATGTTTCGAACTCAGCTACATAATTCTTAACACCTTCCAAACTGTTCAAGTTACAAAATTTACTTAATGAACATTGAATCAGTCATGTTTTTCGCTTCTTTTCCCCCACAATTCAGTCCAACACCAGTTCTCAGCAAGTGGAGGCAATCTTAGGTCCGCTGTGATCAGAAACACTTGCGAAAAAACAGCTTGACTTTGAACTAATGTGACATATGGTTCATACAATGAAATTCATTCTATCTGTTGTACGGTAATTGATGTGCGCATCAGCGCTTGACCAAAAATCGTATGCCTTATGAACAGCGTGGTTTGTTTCAGTATGTGCATTTACAAGCGATTTCGGGGTCTGTTTTTGATGAGCTATGCTGCATCCTTTTCACCTGATATTTAAAAAAAATGTTGACCTAGGAATACCCAACCGCGTGGTCACGCATGTCATATTTTCGGACGATCAGGCAATGAGTAGCACGTGTGTGACCTTCACCTTGTAACGAGGTGAGTCGTGATTCACAGTTCACGTGCCTCTACCCAGCGGTTCGTAGAACGTAGGTGCGTAGGCGCTATCGTAAATAGTCATTTTTCTTCAACACGTTGCCAATGCACATATACACATGTTTTACTTAGTGTTATCCAGGTTGTATTTATCATGATGTGAATGCATATTGAAATTCACAGAGTTTCGTGTTGTTGTTGTTATTGGTTTCCATCGCACGATGCCCATCATATGATGTATCCAAAACTGGCCTCACATTTTCGAAGATGAAATACAATGAGCTCACGTCTAACTGTTTAATTGTGAGACACTTTTGTTGAAAATGTTTGATGATATATTTTATTATTAAAAGCAATATGTTTATTATGGTCAACACGCTCAATTGCATACGCTTCAACTCATTTTATATACTGTTCACATTTCCGGCACTTCTTTCGAACAAATCGACAGTCGCTGACTCGAAATCGTTTCAACTGCATGTGTTAATTCTTAGGAAACCAGCCAGGAGTTTGATTTATAGTAACACCTTTTCATGGGAACGATAGCTTATTGTTGCTATTATAATTATTAATATCACATACACATCATACCAACCGCAATAAATATTGGCCACATTTCAGACTTCATTGTTCATCATCATCGGTTATGCCGCATCCGTTTTTCATCCAGGACGACCTCTTACCCATGGTCATTTATCCCATTCCCTTCAACATATCTTCATCACAACAAGCGTGTTATTGCGTTAATGGTATATAGAAAATTTGGTGTACATTTTTATGTTGCTATTTCCTGGTTATTAGTTAAATTAGTTAGTTAAATGTTAATCCGATGTCTGAATATCTAATAGTTCCGAAACACGCATATTTTGCACATATTTCGAAACATGGAATCAAATGCAAGCATAAACGTCCAGCAAACAAACTCTATGTATACACCTGTCTCCAATGCGTGCACAACAGGTTCAAGTCGAATAAATTAGCTTAGTTTCAAGTGAGCACATTTTTCAAAAGTCAAAATGAAATGTGATAAATTTCAGCTGAATTTATATTGATGAACCTAAATAAATAATGAATAACTATTTATGATTAAATATACTCACGATTTTATCTCATTTTGAAACACAGCCGCATCCAATCAGTTTGATGTCAAAATACGAAGATTTCATAAGATGAGGAAAATCGATGAAAATAAATCAAGAAGTGATCGATGATATGATGTTGAAATATCGAAGTGTGCTAATTGCCACCTACTTGCAACCCCCATTCATTATCTGCTTCCTGATATTCGTGTTACTTCGTACGGCATTCTCCACCAATTTACTCCGTATACCGAAGCATGCAAGACCAACTCGTTCAGATTCGAAAACATATCAAGTCACATTCCTGCTCCCCGATGAGTTGACAGCCAATTATTTCATCGGAAACATTCCGGCAAATCTTCCAAATTTCCTCTCGGTTTCCGATTTGGAAACAACGTTTAGTGTAACGCTTGTGGACGCATCGGGCTTCGCACAACGAATTATAAATGTCTCAGATACGGGAGATTTGTTTACCAAAATCTTTATCGATCGTGACAATAGAGATCAAATTTGCGGCCCCTTGAAATGCTGCAGGCACATGGTGTGCAATCTAACAGTGCTAGCATTGTTTGTCCATCCGGTAAAACCTACGATTAAAGTGGAAGTTATTTTACAGCTACACGATTCGAATGACAATAGTCCACTTTTTTCTCAGAACACCTTCTCACTTTGGATACCAGAGCATAATGGATTGCTTGGAACGTATGATAATCATCCTATCAATTACTCTCTACCTCTTGCTAAAGATCTTGATTCGGATCCCAATGGCATCATTGCGTATAGACTCACTGGAAGTTCATTTGTGACTAGGACGTTTTATCTCATTGCGACCACCGGGAATAATGACTTACGATTCGGTGTGCGTCCAGGCACGATTATAGATTACGAATCTAGCGAATCAAAAACACAAGAAATCATTATTGAAGCGATCGATGGCGGTCAACCTCCAAAAACCGGAGTACTGCTTCTTATTGTGAGTATAACAGACATAAATGACAATTATCCATTATTTTTGCCTTTGAACAAAACATTGCATTTGGAAGAAAATAAGATTTATGCGAAAGCTATCGCCACAATTAGAGCTACAGACCTGGATGCCGGTAAAAATGGAGAAGTGGTGTATACATTGAGCGCAGACAACATCGATACTGTGAAATTGTATTTCCATATTCATCAGGAAACGGGTGAGTTGAAACTAATTCAACCACTGGATTTTGAAAAGTATGATCAGCGACGCATTGACATAAGGATCATCGCCCACGATTTGGGCATTCCCGCATTGTCTTCCACCATGACTTTAACAGTTATTGTTGAGGATATCAATGATAATCCACCACATCTGGTTGTTCAAACTAACAACACCATTACTGAGAATGATCCACCAAATCAATTAGCTTTACGGCTCTCGGTGAGAGACCACGATGAGGTGTCCAAGAACAAAGTTTTTTGTAGTGAAAATGATGTGAGCGATAAAAGGATTTATTTCAACCTATCCACTGAAAACATGCTGATAAGTATATACACGAAAAGCCGATTAGACTATGAACAGACGCCTCGATTATACTTTACTATTGTTTGTACAGATAATGCTTATCCCAGACAGATTAGAATATTCAATTTAACAATAGCCATCGCGGATATTAACGATAATTCCCCTGTTTTTAAGCCAACTTCATTAAACAAAGATGTTGAATATTTGCTTGAGATTTACGAAGATGTAGCAGTTAACAAAATGATATTTTTCGTGTCAGCTGAAGATGTAGATGACGGTGCATTCGGAACTGTCGAGTATGCCATAAACGAAACCGAAATTGTAGTTTCGAAACCGGGGTACAACAGCGAAGAATTTTTTCGAATCGATAAACAAACTGGCGGAGTATTTGTGAATCGCCCGTTGGATTATGAAACCATTCCTGTGCATAATTTCAAAGTGATCGCCTTCGACAATCCGAATGGCAAACCAACGGAGCGAAACACGGCAACGGCGAGGGTTCGTATCAAACTGATCGATGTGAATGATCACCTACCCAAGTTGATCACACCAAAGGAGTTCTCAATTTTGGAGAACACTCCAATCGGTAGAAGAATAGGCCATGTTCGTTTTAGTGATGCCGATCACAACGGAGTTGATCCAATCACCATTCATGGATTGGTTGCGGATGCATTCCGCGCTCAACACGAAAATAATGGGTATGACGATCTTTTGGCTGCGAAACACTTTAAGATTACTGATGACGGTCAAATAATCACTGCCGCCAATCTTGATCGGGAACTACAGGAAACGTTCACCTTGCGCATCCTAGCCAGTGACAGTGGTTTCGACGTCGTTCACACCACTACGGTCACAATCACAATCAGATTACTGGACATAAACGATAACAATCCTTCTCTTGTTTATCCCGAATCAAATTCAGTACAGGTATACAAACCGGCGAGTCTCAATGAGAATGTTTTGAAAGTTGTATACCATAATTATAATGGAACAGTTGAGTATGGAACAAAAAGCACGGCATCAGAAATAATAAGCAAGTTGAATTCCGGTCAGATTGCGGGGAAATTGTCACAATTTATCACAGAGCCCGTTGTGCTTCAATTAGTTGCTGCAGATCCTGATGACGGACCAAATGGTGAAGTTCTATTCGAGCTGCTTTACAAGTGCAATGGCAGCAGCTACTTTTTCGTGGAAAGGAACACAGGTGCAATCCATCATCGGATTCAGATGACAAAATTAGACAGAAAAGCAACTAAGATGGAAATAAACATTTTGCTTTGGTACCCTAGTCCAGGATTGTATCATATGTGCGTTCAGCTGAATGACCAAGGTCAGGAGTCGAGAAAAGGTTACTCTGAATTTTGGTTGCATGTTCTACCCCTTGAAAGAAAAATAAATTCGGTTGCTTTATGGCCTGCTGATGCCGCAATCACAGCACTTGAAACGAATTACGACTTACGCAACCCAACCCAAATGATTTATGAGAAAGCAGAAACCACCGATACGAAGTCCGACGTGTTGTCTACCTATTCAAATTTTGATGGCGTTAAAATCGACAAACCAAACTGGAGTAATATTGTCATTGTGATCATGTTCATTATTTTTGCTTTAACCGTGGCATGTGCTCTTGGTGCAGCGTTGTATTGGGCCCAATCTAGACATCGACGACGGCGCCATGTTCTCACGCATCGAGGTCGCAACGCGATTACAGAAGTTTCGAAATGGATCGCTAACGATAAGTGCAATAATAATCACAAACAGAGTACCGACCTAAATCACACTATGCCCTGTACTGAACAAGCACTGGCAGCTGATTTGCACGAGCATTATTTATTCCCTATTGCAAGTGACGTATGTGACGATAGACCCAGTAGGTCTATTGATGAAACTTTCAAGGTTAGCGAAAAGACCGTGACCGTGCACGACCTTCCAGAGAAACAATACGAAAGTATTACACTGATGCAATTGCATACAGCTAATTCGTCCGCGGAAAAACAGAACCCCTCGGAAAATGTTACAGCTTTTTCAACGTTACTTGGAAACATCCCGATGCAACAAATGCAAAAATTTGGTCAAGGCTCACCGTCAGTACACCCCATTTCGGTAAGACTTTAACGATTTATGCATTCACATACTATTCGTTAACATCTTCCATATTTCACTTATCATCTTCTAATTGTTGTTATAGAAGGATAGGCGATCTTATTTTTGTATAAGATTTGGATGTCAGATTGTTGAATATCAAATACCACGAAATGTTTTTATCCTGAACAAACTTTACGCGGCTAGAACAAATTAGTTCCAGGAGTTCTGAAATTGGCATACAAATTTGGTCTGCTGAATGCATTGCAAACACAGTACAACATTCTCTACTTTTAGTAACACTGCCCCTATCTGACAAGTGCAAACAACAGAAAACCGGATGTGCATTGGTTTTCGTATATTCCCATGCGTTTTACTTCGTGAACTGGCATATTAGTATAATTGAGCGGGGTAATTTTACCGATATCATGAAACGCTTCATCGAGCTTTCATACTATATCTGCACCATTTAAAAGAACAGGGATCCTTCTCGTCCTCTCTCTGTCAAATGAGCGCAAACTCTGCTGAAATCGTCATGGTGACGGCAGTTTACAACTAAGGAACGTTTGTGTATTTGCATATGTAGTCACCCAAATACACATATGTATTGCACATTGATATAAACCGTTTAGCATTTCCTAATTTTATCAACTGCTTCAAAGTTTGAGCTGATTCAAATACTGAAATTGTTTCGCAAGCAAACTCGTTTCTGAGCGAAATCGCATTACTGGCAAATCAGATCTTCTGATGATTGTTATTCGGTAAAATGTAACCTGCGAAAGAACAATTCGGTTGATTATTTTAGGATGAATTTAATCATACATTTTGCAGCATGGCGTTATATTTTGACAGTACAATTTGGACCAGACTTTTATCTCCCGAATTATTTCACATCATTTTAAAATTAGTTTAATGTGAACTGGGCGTTAATACCTTCTGCCATAAGTTGTACAATCGTTGATATGCATTCGCATCCTGTCTGATGTGAAATCCCAGCAGTTTTACCTCGATTATCAGACAGATGTTTCAAAGAAATCGCGACATTGATCAAATAAAAAGTAACCTTTGGTGATGAAATTTGATGGGGATTTTTGGGCGTTGACACAAATGAGATTGTGACGCGAGGCACGTAGCTTGATTCGAAGGAAGGGCAGAGAATATTCATTTCAGAAAATATTATTTTTATCTATAAAATGGGAAAGCTTATTCGCAGCATTTTATAAATTATCAAAATCAGAAGGTACACGGTTTATATTTAAAGGCAAGCATAGTCGTTTAAACTTATTTATGGCAATGTATACCCTTACTATGGTTCACTGTATTCATTGATCGAAAATTCACTTTCTTTCATCAAGCTTTAGCTATTGCGGTCACAATCAAGTTCATATTTACTAGAAAAACCTCTCCACTAACTCAGATGACGGCTTTCTTCAAGACATTAGATATAATTTTGAGTGACATACACCCATATCAACAATAATTCCGATATCCTATATAGGAATAATAAATAGAGACTTTTGCTATGTCTTACAATTCCAAGTTGAACTTTTTACTACAAATTCTCAGCTACTCTTTAAGTCTCCAATGTATGCATTTGATTGTCAGAATGCAAATGACCGATTTTCTATAATTATTGCACGCCTCCTTAACACACATTTTATACAACAGATTGGATATTCGATCATTGTTCGCCCTGTTGCCAGTGTTTTTTTTAGATGTAGTTCATAAAGTGGCGAGATTGTAGCAGCTCCGCATTTTCCACTCTTTTCAATGCATTCATCGTCCATGAATTTTTGAAAAAAGTAACGGAATGGTTTCACTTTCACATATGCACATCACCCAGTTCATGCAGAATATGTTTTTGAGATTGCTTTGATTAAGTCCATGACACAAGCCGACGCAATTAACACAGCAATGCTGGCACGTTCATGCGACTGAATTTATTTCACGGACTGTCCATTGGTGTGACACGTAGAAAACTGATTGAGTTAAGCAGCATTAATCCCGTGAAACACTAATCACGATCATTTTTGATCAAACGTAATATATTGATATATTATATAGTAATATTATACGTATTAAATACTTATAAAATTTTAATTCCGTGATATTTGACGAGTGAATTTTTTGCTAGAAAAGCGTTGCAATTTTGCGAAGCTTTCTCTGTAATAGTACATTTTAAAATATGAAACAAATGACAGCAACTACTCATTCGAAAATATTTCAAATTCCCGCTTCGGGATACCTTTTGATAAGCATAAAAATAGCTGTACATATTACGTTTTTTATTTGTATGTTGGAATGCTTAAAGCCTTTGAATGTTTTCGTGTTTGAGTAAGGCTATTGGTTTTAGCAACTGTGTAAGGGGGTGGTTTTAAGTATGCAAGATTTTGAACGCCAACAGGAGGTCACTCCGTATCCGTCGTTGGCTAAAATCGAGTACATTTAGTTTCAATATTCGCTCTTTGCATGCCAAATTTCTGTAACGGGAGACCAACTATGTCGCACGATGATACACCCTATCAAGTATTTCGATTTTCTTCCTTAGCCATGCTTGGATTGAATATTCAATAACAGGACGTACATACGTATTAATTAATCGGGATAAGGCTTCGGGAATGAAAATCCTGATTATTCTTTTTAGAAGACTCAAGATATGGCAGGCCTTATTGAAAGCTGTCAGGCTTAAGGTTCAACGGCACCCAGATAGCGAGATATTATTCTGAGGTGGTCCAGACGAGATCTTGTGTGCTAAGCTGATACGTGTGGTGCAGAGATTTTCCAAGCCGGAGCATTTTACATTTCGCAGGGTTAAATGGTAACTGATGAGTCTGGGACCAACGAAATAAGGTGCACAGATCCCGTTGTAATGCCACATAGTCATTAGAAGACATGACACGTTTCCATATTTTAATATCATCGGCAAACAGTATTAAGTTACATACAATATCCTCTACTATATCGTTCATATACACCAAAAATAGAAGATGTCCAAGCAGAGAGCGTTGCGAAACTCCACTTGTGACGTCTATTTTTCTCGAGAGGGTGCTGCCAACTTGGACGTGTCTATTAGTAAAATAGTCCCTTATGCAAATCAGCAACATTCCCGTTATTCCATAAGCTTCAAGACTTTTTATTAGTGTCATGTTTGACTTTATCGAAAGCTTGGGAAATATCCACGTAGCAAGCATGTACAACCTCAACTTCGTTTAATGCCTTGATTCAATCCTCGAACGTTGTGAGAAAGTTAGAAAAACAGAAGCGATTTATTCAAAAACAGTGTTGTGCTGCGGTCAAAATATTTTGGTTTTTAAAATGTTCTCTTGTGCGCGCAGTCACATTGCGTTTCATTAATTTAGATATCACCGGAAGTAGCGTTACCGGTCTGTAGTTTGTTTTGTCTGAACGGCTGAAGGTAAAAAATCTAATTAACTATTAGGTATAACATCAATAAGAACATTTTATGTTCGCATCAGTTCTGAGCGCCAGATTGTGAAGATTTCTGCCTCGTCTACCTTATTGACTGCTAGCCTTAGCACATTCGCCCGCCTCCGCATTTCGGCGTTCGCCATGCGGTTTAATACAGCGTCTTTACACTTCCAAATTGTTTAGATCGACGTTGTAGGCTGTATGTAAAACGTGCTCTGCGAAGATTGAATCACGAATCGTGTATTGATATTCTCTATCCAGGGGCTGCCTTTTGACACGCTTCAGGGGCCCCTCGATACTGGTGTGAAGTTCTCTGGAAGTCTGTCTTATATAAACACACGGGGAACCCTTACATTGGATTCTGTAGATGCTATTCGTGACGCTTGATTAAGGCTTCTTATATGTAAGATGCACCAGGTCCTAACGGATAGCTTTCCAAAAGCTGTTGTAACCGATTTCAAACAAATTTACTTCCATTCGTTATGATGAAATTCTGATATCAATCTATACATTGTGGCAGGAATTTTCTCCTTAAAAATAGTTGATAACACTCCATTAAATTAATCTTTTTAAATACCGAGAGATATCCGGTTTCTTTGGTCTTATTTTTGAATTGCTCACCTGGAAACGAAGGGAATGACAGATCGTCGATCAACTTGGTTACCATGGTTACCACATTGCTTTTCTTTTCGGTTAAATCGTTTCAAATCAAATGAATCAGCAATGTGATTTGAAACCGCGGACGAATTTCGTTAATGTACTCATTCTTTGTATACGGGAGAGAGTAGCGATAAACAATTGACGTTTTCATGGTCTGGTAAAACGATTATATTTCCAAACCAATACAGACGCTGATAATTTTTGACATCCTTTCGAAGCTAAAACAATGGAGAACAAACTGTTCAGCAGAAAATCATGTAATGGTATTAAATTAATGGTAGAGAGGATTTCATGCCTTCTTACTTCAAATGAATTTCAACAAATCAACATCAATATATTGATATATTGATAAATCTGTATAATTCTTTTGGCGATCAGTATGGTTTGAAACGTTAAATATGGGTAAATTTCCGTAAACTGAAACGCAAGAAATCCTCATTTACGGAAAGCGGAATGTTCCCACTAATCTTGCGAATAATTTCATGGATGATTTCGTCTTCTGTGTAAAAAATGAAACACGTTCAAAAAATAAATACTAAGCAATAAAATGTGCTAGGAATTCTTATACTGATAGTTAGTAAAATATTTATATCGATTTAAATAGCAAATTTGTTGGCTAAATTAATTCATTTCGGGCGATTGCTTTGAATCGACATTTAATTGAAACCATGGTTAATATAAATCTGTATTGATCGATTCGAAGCATTTGACCAAATATTAATTTCACCGTAAAGTGATAGGGTCTTTCGGATAGTTACTCACAGAGTATTTTGAAACCAATTTTGGGTGATTTTTAATATGCTTTCCTAAACACAACATCACCATCTAATCCGTGCTGTTTAACATTGTGTTCACACGTATTATTCAAGCAAACAAACAATCTGCTTATAAGATTGAAGGAAATTGCACATACTCTGTTAAACGTAACGTAAAAAAATGCAAGACGCTAATCTCCATTCAACAATATGCACTGGTGAAAGCCTGCTGTTTTGATTACAAAGGGATCCCACACAGCTATGTATAGGCGGCAGAAAGCAACCTAAGTTGTCCCAACTTTGTGTTGACAGTGTTCCTTGATGTGAATACAAAGTTGTCTGTCACGTCCAGCAAATTAAAATTTACTCAATACAGCAACTCAACCGTCAGGCTATAATCCATTGGCTGGGGAACCATATGTAAGTATAACATTATACGCTTATATTCGGGCTTTGGGATTTCAAATTAAAAGCTTCATAACTTTTCGGGTAAGGAATTTTTTCATCAACGAGCTAGATGCTATTTGATACTTAGCTTTGATACTTTGTTAGAAAGCAATTTACATTAAACTTTCTAATCACATGTAAAACCGCAGTTAGCTAATTACAAAGGAATGTTTCATCTAAATTTGGTTATTCGATCATCATTCTGACTGGATACGTTATGCTTCCCCAAAAAACGAGTTAATATAATTTCGAATCCGGAGTGATATCAGCAATTGAGAAACACTTCAAAATCCCTCCGGGAATGTGGTAATTTCAAGATTGAATACGAGGTTGAATTAACAACACAATTAATGGTACAGTTAACAATTGATGGTGATAAAAATTAAAAAAAATGATTTGAAGGTCGTTGGAACAATCACCTATAAAAATTTCTGCGTTTATTTTTCACCCATTAGAGCTTTGGTTGGTGATTTAGCCGTTCCTGCATGTTTCATTTTGTCTCTGCAACTCATGTAACATCAAACACGTTCTGAATACGATGGAACAATCTTATCCGATGATCGCCAGTTACACAGCACTAACGCACTATTTTATTTATCATTAAAATAAATATTAGTTTATTCTAAAAGAATATCAGCCATCTATGAACTCACATACCGAAACTCAGGCGTATTAAACTTTGAAACTACCTTAATAGACATCCTTCGTTGATTTGAATGCATACTTAACGAAAAAGACTAGCAATTGGTTGAGTAATAAGTCATTTCGCAGTACAAAGAAGCTGTTCCACGTAATAAATTTGGATTATTGTCTGTAACTCCGTTTTGTGAGCTAAAGTGCTGATTGCGCCTCTCTTTACTGTCTGATTGAGGTATTTCTTTCACCATACTTCAAACTCTGCGGAACGTTTAACTAGGCTATTCGGGTTTGCAGGTTTCTTTCAGCAGGTGTGATGGGCTAAGATGTCTTCAGTCATGTGCCTCAAAAAGATTTTACTGATGGCATAAAGTTAGCTTCAATAACGTTATGGATACTTCAAACTTATTTCCGCGGTCGTGTGATAGGATTTCAGCAAAAAATGTCGATTAAGAAGACAAAGTTAGATCCAATTTTTCCGGTTAGAGGTAAGAAAAGATATGGCCTGATAATTTTCGTAAGAGTTTGCACCAATTAATTACGTTAAATTTATATTTGAAATAGGTTATGTGAGTTCTGTTTCCAATGTCCTAGTGGTTTTGCCAGCTAAGTTTACGAGCTTACAAGCGTTTAATGTGATCCCAATTTTGATTTGTTTCCACTCTCGAAAGCTTGTATGTGAAACAAATCTGCAATACAATTTTCAGCTGACAACACAAAATTATCATTACAGTATACTAGATACCTAGAGACGAGTGTTGTGTTTTTGGAGCGAGTTCCGGCTGACCCAACTCTCACGAAAGTGGTAGAAGACGACTGACAGAATGCATCGTTTTATTTACAGCTAGTTTATATATATGTACAATTAACCAACTAGATGAACGAAAGTGAAGCCAAGCTACTGAAGCCAAGCTGCTATATTGATTCAAATCGGCTAGCTATGTTCAATTGATTAAAAACGATCAGTACTTCCAAAGCAGGGCGAGTTTTGACGTGCCTAGATTGAACGACCTTGACAACTAGATATCACTATTATTACCAACAGGTCAAGTCAATTTGAAGTGGTTTGTTTCCTTGAGGTAACAGCGTGATGCCTGGATTGCCGCTGTGATATGGTGCATGCAAGATTTCACGGCATTAACTCTTTTTATTATCAATCAATCTATTAGGAAGTTGACCATTAGGCAGACCTCACTTACGTTACAAAGACGTTTGCAAAAGAGATATGAAAGCGCTTGGCATTGACCCCGCGAGTTGGGAAGAACTTGCTCTTGACCGCTCACTTTGGAGGCATTGTGTGAAGCGTCGTCTGCAAGCTGGGGAGGAGCAGATACAGCTCTTGGCTGCTGAACGCAGATCACGCCGCCGGCGTGCAACTGATGCATTACAACCGAGTTCTGACTTTCGTTGCCAGCACTGTGGGAGAGATTGTTCCTCCCGAATCAGACTGTTTAGTCATTCCAAAAGTTGTCGCACATGAACATTCATGCGATTGTGATGTACATCCATGGTCGACATCGACCGAAGGAGGCCAACAACAACAACAACATCTACCGCATGCTGTTCGTAGATCACGCCGTCAGCGTGCAACTGATGCCGATCGACTGAGTACTGCCTCTCACTGTGAGCACTTCGGGAGAGATTGTTCCTCCTGAACCCGACTGCTTAGTCATTCGAACCACTGTGGAGCATGATACCATCACGCGCTTGGTATGTACATCCATGGACGACATCGACCGCAGAAGGCCAACACCAACAATCAATATATCTAGAACTGGCCAAGCTTCCCGTTTCCCAGCTAAATTGACATTTATGACGTTGTGACACTGCTTTCTGATGGCTCCTAATTTTATTGATATATAGTAGTAAAAATTTTACATATTCAACTTTGAAAATAAAAGAAAATTTCAATATATCCATTAAATAACCAGGTCGAGGAATCAAACACCATGAATCTCAAAATAGTTGTCACGTTTATAGAATTCACGAACCGCGTTAATAAATATCCGATATATTTTTGTATGTTTGCAGACTATACACGTCGCTGTTGCACGCCAAACTTTAATTCTCCGTTCGCATTCATTCGCATTTTGTGTTAATCCATATCTTCCATATCTTCGGTGTTCTTTGCAATTTTATCGAACTTTTGCGTGTTACTTATTCGGTCACGTTTCGCAGACCATGCCTTGACAGAACGAATGGCCAGTTTGTACGATAAATTGTAAGCAATTTTTTGCATTTTGAGCAGCTGGGCTGATAACGCAGGAGATGAGATTAACAGCAGGAAAAACGTTTCATTGTTTAAAGATTCGGGAAATCTTTTTTGTTTACTGTTGGCATTATTTAATTCATTTAATTATAGGTCATTGGTTGCTGTCACATCGAAATCCAGAATCAATCAGACCCGGGTTAGGACAGCAATGTTGAAGGTGTCAAGTTATGAGAGAGTTCAATGTTATTTACACATTAAAATACCAAGCATTTGTATAATATATGAAAAGTATCCCACACGATATCCCACAACACAGTATTGCATTCCAAACTCACTTGTGACCAGTATGCAAAGTGTGATCAAGTCCCGTGTCCATGGAAAAATTTGAGAAGTTTTAGACCTAGTCAAAGTTCTGCTGTTGACGTTGTGTAGAAGTGGTAGAGCTAACGCAGTTTCTAAGAGCATGAAATGTACAAGTGACTGTGGCAACACTTACGAGGCATTCACACTATCTATATTAGAAAGCTTTCTCGTTACACACAAGCAGCGACTAGGCTCATATTGTTTTACACATCATGTGACCATACTAATTTCGATTGCCGTTACTTAGTTTGTACAAAGTTAGACGTTAGAGCCACTGATAAATAAGGTTGACATAACCAGTATGTAATCAACTGCCAGCTTACACTGTTTAATACGGAAGATTTTTTATATTACAATAAATTCAAAATTCAAAAATAGTTCTTATATCAAAGTAAACAGTCTTATTGTTATTTCTCGTATACTTCACAGTGTTTAATTCGTTCGAGCAACAACGTTCGAATCTTCAGATCTACTTGACACAAACATTACAAACAACGTTATCCAGCCGATAAATCAATTTTCGCGTCCAATGTTTGATGTTTTTGTCTGAAAAAATTACCACTGGCGATTCGCGGTCGTAATTAATTTATCGTTCGCTTTACGCTGTGTTATTGATTTAAACACAATACGACTTGAAGGTAATCAAATTTCCTCAATGCAGTAAAGTTGAAATCAACGATGGTATCGTGGATGATATGTTGGTTGAAAGACTAAAGTTTGTAATGAATCTGTGAGAGTAGTTTATTGAACATGTGCTGGACACCGGTCACAGCGTAGATCTTGATAACGTAGAAGTGATAAGGCGGGGAATAAAATCATACATGGAACGACTTCACGCTGAGGCGGTTGAGATAACAAAGGCTGGTAAGAATGCTGTCATAAGGTGGATGGGGCTGATATCTCCACAATCTGGCGTCCGGTCCAGCAGCGGATAAACATTAACGTGCGTAACCCCTAGTGTGCGCACTGATTACGCAATCGCGCTAATCTGTCAGCAGATGTCATTCACACCTGCCAAGACTAAAACAATTAAGGGATTATACGGCACGTAGGGGTGGTGGTGCGTCAGTTGATATTGAACGCGCCTGTCCTTCTAAACGAGCGCAGAACCCACCATGGACTGTGCAGTTCTTAACCAGCTTATGATTGGTCAGCTGAATGCAATTTAAGCTTGATCCCTGTTCGTACTGACACCCTGGGTCTGACGAAGCTTCGGTGTCAGAAGTGGAACGTTACCAATAAACTACTCTCACAGATTCATTACAAAATTTACTTTTTCATGATTATGATTCCCCGATCTGTCACAAACATTTTCCATTACATTGGTTGAAAGAGGTTTCCATGTCATGTTGCGACATTTGGCCTGATTGATTAGAAATGATTTCTTGAGTGCAAACAGGACAACGTATATTTTACAGCTTAGATTTTAGGGAACGTTCTCAATTGGAAGTAACTTGAGGTAATTAAAAACTTGTTTTGTTTCGCAAATCAAAAATTTCTAATTTACATGAATTTCTATCATACCAACCACACGACCTGTTTCAGATAAGGGCATTCATCAGATCAGGACAGTACCTTTAGGATACGCATTTCTTAAAACAGCTAAGAAATGCTTGCTCGACTTTGAACTTGAAGCCAATCCTTGAAAAGCTAGTATGACAGATCACTTCAATCATATGTGAACGCATGCATTAGGATGAGAGGATAAACCTAGGGCCTCAACGAAAACTCTGTATTTGAATAAAGCAAAGGGTTTCATTTCCGGTATTTCCCATCAAGCTCTACAATACAATCGCAGTAAAATGAACATGAATCTGATTGACGTTAAACATTGAACAAAAAATCAATGTCACGTTTTGTTACTTGAAATTGTTCAGTCCATATGGAGGTTGGCCAAGAAAATGAACAATCACGAAATAGTCGTTTTTGGACGCAAACGTTTGGTCTAAAGATTTTAATTGCAATCGCCTCAGCTCGCTTTCAAATGTTTCAAGTAAGTCTTTGTGACACGTGATGAAGAACTATGTAAACAACTGAGAACGCCTCACCCAGGTTTTACTCGGTAGCCCGTGTCAATCAGATAGGTTAGAATCAAAATATTCACCTCCTTAGAACATCCTTTGCTAAGCCAACCTGATGATTTTACGTGAGAAAAGAATATCCAGAAGAGAAAGACAGTGCACGTCTGCCGATCGGCAAGTCAATAATTGTTCATTTGGACTCAATCTATAGGCATTTGCGCTTGTACGCGAATTTGCAACATTTGTTTCACGTAGTAAACCAATAATATTGGCTCAAAATGCAAAGCAATTTGAGTGCAATCGGTTAGAGCCGTTTTGGGGTAACGTTTTACTTCTGACACAGAAGCTTCGTCAGACCAAGGGCGTTAGTCAGGACAGCGAACATGATTAAGTAGTAGTCAACCGCCCCTACTAATTTGACCTTACCGCTAGACAGCCTATACTACGCCTACAGTGTGTCACGTCTCGTGGGAATGATCAGGATCAGTGGTCGATTTTACTACTAGTGTGTATTCATATCAATCTAATGCAAATGAACACGGTCATGGTCGGTTGACATAGCGGCCCACATGCGTAAAAGTACATAAATAACGGGGCTAAGGTTAAGCTACTTTTGAAGAAAAACAAAAATCTAATTAACTAGTAGGTATAAAGTTGAATAACAACTAGTTGATATTTCTTTGCATTATGAATGCACGATCGGTCCCAAACATATTCCAATCGATTGCCGGCTAAAAATGTTCATTTTTATCAAAACATTATATGTGTATATAAGTAGTTAGATAGATAGATAGATAGATAAAAGGATAGATAGATGGATAGATAGATAGATAGATAGATAGATAGATAGATAGATAGATAGATAGATAGATAGATAGATAGATAGTTAGATAGATAGATAGATAGATGAGATAGCTAGATAGATAGATAGTAGAATAGATAGATAAGATTAGATAGATAGATAGATAGAGATAGTGATAGATAGATAGATGAGAGATGATAAATGGATAGATAGATAGATAGATAGATAGATAGATAGATTATAGAAGAGATAGAGAGAGAAATAGAATAGAGAAATGATAGATAGATAGCTAGATAGATAGGATGCAGGTAGAGATAGATAGTATAGATAGATAGATAGATAGATAGTAGATGATAGATCGATAGATAGATAGATGATAGATGTAGATAGGATAGATAGATAGCTTAGCTAGATAGTATAGGAGTAGATAGATAGAGTAGAAGATAAGATAGATAGAATAGATAGGGATAGATAATTAGATACGAAGCATAGCTAGATAAGACAGATAGATTAGATAGATTAGATAGAATAGATAGATGGATAGATAGATAGATAGATAGAAGTAGGTAGAGAGATAGATAACTAGCATAGATAGATAGATAGAGGAGGAGATAGATAGATAGATAGAGATAGATAGATAGATAGATAGATAGATAGATAGATAGATAGATAGATAGATAGATAGATAGATAGATAGATAGATAGATAGATAGATAGATAGATAGATAGATAGATAAGTAGATAGATAGATAGATAGATAGATAGATAGATAGATAGATAGATAGATATATGGATAGATAGATAGATAGATAGATAGATAGATAGATAGATAGATAGATAGATAGATAGATAGATAGATAGATAGATTGATTGATACAGAAGCGAAGATCACTCCATACAACCTCATTGACGCACATTTGCATCCAGTATTTGCATTAATTTATTATCGATAGCTATTTAAACGATCAACATCCATAACGTGTCCTATAGTCAATCTTCTCTGATGATCATGATAATAATAAGAATGATAATAATAATAATCATAATAATAATAATAATAATAATAATAATATAATAAGAAATAATATAATAATAATAATAATAATAAGAATAATACTAAATAATTAATACTAATAAGAAGAGAATGAAGAAGCAGAAGATAATAAAAGAATAATAATAATAATAATAAGAATAAGATCAAAGATAATAATAAGTAAGAATAAGAAGAATAATAAGAATAAGTAATCAGACTAAGATAAGAAGAAGAAGAATAAGAAGAATAAGAATAATAATAATAATAATAATAATAATAAGATAAAATAATAATAATAATAATAAATAATAATAATAATAATAACAAGAATAATAATAATAATAATAATAATAATAATAATAATAATAATAATAATAAGAATAATAATAATAATAATAATAATAATAATAATAATAATAATAATAATAATAATAATAATAATAATAATAATAATAATAATAATAATAATAATAATAATAATAATAATAATAATAATAATAATAATAATAATAATAATAATAACAATAATAATAATAATTCATCATATTTGCCAGACAAATATACAACTATTTCTATATATAGTATGAAACTAAACCTTGCTTTTGTTTTTGTTCCGATATGCCATAAATCACTGTCTAACTGTTTATCACGTCGCCGTCAAACGAGTGTGTTGTGAATTATATGCCAGATTGGGTTTATTCATGCAAAGTTAGGAATTATGATCATGAACACTGAGAAAGCTGATTAAATCATGACTTCCATCTAGCGCATATCACTAGCGGTCATATCTTTACTACCCCCGATCACACACCTTAGTAGTTACGAGAAAAGTGATTTTATTACTCTAATAAAACAGTTATTTCGGTGTGACTTTAAAATGCGAATGTCAGCGCGTGGATAATAGGTTAAAACATCAAATTTACGCATTGTAATTTTCACGCTCTAGTTGCACTTGACGGTAAACTTGTTTCCTGGATAAAAAGACATTCGTGTCTAACACTACCCTTCATTAAACTGTCGTTTCAGGGATTAGGGAAAATGTGAAACGTTGGGATGTGTTCTGGTCTTAAATTTATCGATCCATCAGGTAAACAATTTCGATACCTGTGAAGGCGAAAAAGTATTTCTTACTCAAGTATTTTGGTGTGGATTATAAGCAAAGTCTTTCGAACCTTGTGGATGAAAAAGGTGATTCGAGTAATAGCATAAAGTTTCATGATATTTAAGTGCATAATAACATTGAGCTTATTGGAACGAAATACAATGTTCAAAAATTTGGAACCCGATTTTCTGTGACCTCATGTATATTCTGGATACACTTACTTATATATACATAGAAAGAGATACAGAAATCGGTGCACATTCAAAAGATTACTTTATCTAAAAGTTTTCCCATCGCCACACGCAACGACCAGTGTCGATCCTTTTATACTATACCAATAAGTACGAAAGCGGCTTATTTATGGATGTGAATAAAGTGAATGTTTTTTATACGCGTAAAAAATCTGATTTTTATATAAATGGTAAATATTCGAAATCCCTAATGCCGGGACACCAATTTCTCTTGTGGTGTGAAGCAACATAATATAGTTTGTTCTCATCTGCAACTAGGGTCCGCTGGTTCGGTGCATATCCCCGGTTCCTTCACCACGATGTGATATAGACAAAATGATTTCGATGCTGGATAAAGTGTTAGAGTGTCACAGTTATGCTTAGGACCAATTTTAAAGCTGAGAATAGACAAAAGAGGAAGAAGAAAATGATTTTATTCGTTTACACGAATTTTCAGAAGTAATATTTATTCAACCACACAAAAAGTGCAGTTTCAAAAAAAGTTACGTAAAAATGGGGTCGAAGTTCACACTGTCAGTCGCCTCCTTAGATCAAGAATAACTTTCGATTGATCAACCAAATAACAGGCAAGGTAAGGGACGAAAGAATTACTGAATTGTTCAGTTCTCGAATAAGGGACAAGGTATTGACTTCGCGTAGATGAGGACGATTTGCAAACCATAGTAAGGATTCTAAAAAAGATTTCCCGAAATGTGTGATTGCGCCCTTAGTCTCGCATGTAGGCATAATAGAAAATGTTATAAACTATTATCCGCAGAAGATCTGTAGTTTCCGGAGTGCGCAAGTTTCGAAAAAAAGCTGTTCACCGATCAATCAATTAGCATTGAGTGTACTACTACCGTTTTTGTTATAGGCATTCTCATATTACTTTGCTTGTCATCACCCCGAACAAAATATTCATATTTATACGTTTCTTATCTCACACCCAACCACCGAATTATATATCACACATTTCTGTGTAAATAAGTTCACTAGCTAACACTCACTATCAATTAGATCGTTACGTTGCTGGATCAAAAAGTTGTATCGATTCTGGCTTTCTATTGCCAGACATCGGTCCACTACTTCGCCTTACACATTAACAAACTGATGTGTTATCCTTTGAAATCAAGACAGATTTATGGCCAGTCAGTTTTTATGCCCCAATCTGATATTTATGTATGATTTATTCGAAAGGAATGGATCCAGGATGATAAGCTGTACGGACAAAATGTCTGAGGATTATCGCAAACTTGCTATCCCTTTTATACAAAAGATGCAGGCAAATTTTGGTCCAAATTGGAGCAAAATACCCAATAGTGTCTATATGATCACAGATCGAAGAGGATTTTTTAATGTCCTGGATAGGTTTTAGGCATAAATGTACACTTCTATTGATTCCCAACCTAACTATAATCGTTGTGAAATCACGTTTGACTGCTGCCTTGAAACAGAGAAGCACAGAAAGGATAAACAAAATTTTAACTTTGAGGCCATTGGCACGAACAACACGTTCAAGTACGTTTCCACAGACGTGCACGGGGTTACACTCATGTCCTGCAAAGATAAATCCATATTTACATGCAATTCCATCATATACACAAACCACCGCCTGTTTCGTCCTCTTCTCATTCATCAGGTGGAGGAAGGACGACCAGTAAAATGTAAAACAAAGTATGAACTTAATCCTCGTTTGAGGTATTACATATTACCTAACGTCGATGAACTGTTTTGTCGGGGCTTAGTTTGTACACATGGTAGTTCATCAGACCGCACTTTCCAAAATTTGTAAATGTTGAAAAGGAATTACCATTTGTCCAATACCCATGATCCGGCTTTCTAATTTGATCAGCATCTAGGTTCGCATTGGTGAATGCAGCTTCCAAAATTAGACGTGAGTATGGTTGCATTGTGGATACGGGCGTCACTTCAGCTATAACATAGACTCTCTAACTCGAATGACGTACATCGTGAGAACCTTTTTGGTGGCTGTAAACTCTTAAAAGCACAAAGGTACGGCCACCGGTTTACTAGAGTTTCATGAGAATATAAAGCGTTTCGGCAGACCGTCGCATAGCTGAGTTACACAGTAGAAAAAATGATTACTCGCTATATCAACGAAATTAATCCGCTTTTTAAAGTGCTCCGATTTTCGCGTTTACACACAACCAGACTTGGCTGGAACATTTTGAGAACAGCTGAGGCGATAGCGATCAAAATCATTCGAGCGGAGTTGTGTCGAGAAACGCTTATTTCGTGAGCTCTCATTCACTTGACCGCACCAGCTGAAGTAATAACACCTGATATTGATCTTTGTTTATTCAAGGTTTGATATTGAGCAGAGTATTGTTTTCCATCTTGGTGTGAAATTATGTATTTTGTTCACAAGAATTTGGAGAGTAAAATGGATAAGAAATCATTTGACAGCAAACTTTATGTTAAGCTAATTAATTCTAAAGTGTTTCTCTTTTGAGGAAAAATATTATGTCTATAGCATCATTGGTGTGTATGCAATAAAAATAGTTATTTCATAAAGTAATGCATTTTTATACCATGTTAAGAAAATGTGACCTTGAGCTGTTTTCGGCTGACCTTGTTTCTCGAACCGTTGAACTTAGAGCTGGAAGCTGGATCACTTTACACTCTAACTTAATCTATCGAAAGTAATAACCAAAAACGATATCAAACTGCGTGCAATTAATCGCAGCATCGATCACTAAATCGGGTAGTTAATTCAAATCATTGCGCACATTTGACCCTACGGTTCGAAATAAGGGGAGATTTATTTTACTCACTCCGTTCCAAGTGCACTCGCAGTGATTCGACTCATCGCCCACGACTCGTAGGCAATCAGACAGAGAAACAAGCTACGATACAATTTGCCAAAACGCTGCAATTATTGTGAGCTGCGTTTTGTCATGCATGAACAAACTCGGTCTCAGATTGCTCTTGGGGATAAGGTGGAAATTAGTGCGGTAATTGCGCGTCCTATCAGTTTAGCCCAGAACTTTGTAGCTAATCCCGAGAATAGTTGTTATCACTACTCGGTTCTACGAAATGGTTTATAAAAGCAGCGTCTAGACAGCAATTTTAATTTCAATATTTTCTCCGCAAATTTTTCATTAAAACTGGAATTGTTTCATGAGAACTATATATATTATATATATATAATAATATATATATTATATATATATATATATATATATATATATATATATATATATATATATATATATATATATATTGAAAGCAGTGTATTCATTGATTTTTATCACGTCATTAAGAGCAACGTTTTCTTGTCGGTTTAGAAGTGACTGTGATTAATACAAAATTGATTTCCTCCCCATATTTAATTTATACATTGGAATCTGATGTAGCACTTCATCCTAAAATGCGTTTCTAACTCCAAGTGTCAGTACAATCGTTCAAATCCTCCATAAATCAGATTTACCTCTGTTCGGTGCTGTATTACACAGTGCCTATTCGACTACAACTGCAGTCTGAAAGGTCAATTAATGTTCGTAGTTCCATGCTAAATTGACAGCTGTTTCGGATGCAAATGTCTAGTCACACGGTTTCTTGTTTGCCATGATTGAGATATGGTTAGTTTATTGTGGCACTAGCTGTGGCGAGCTTCCATTCCGAAACACAGCGTGTAGTACCAGTGGCATCAAGACTTGGCTAGAAATTTTATTCGCCCAATGTCAATCACACATAGTCAGGCTGCTACCACGGTGTCATGCAGTGAGGTTTATTCCGGTTGTGATCACCATTTCAAGTGAAATGGATAATCTGTGAAATTTAATTTAAATGATAAATAAACCTGATGCTCTTTCGGATTGATGTGTAACTAGCTGAAACTTGACATAAAACAGTCTATGTTGCTACAAAAATGCTCATTTGCATGCATTTCCATCACACGCCCCACGACCGGTTTCGTGTTGTTTGCACACATCAGGTAAGAACAGCAAAATCAGAATCCGCATGTTAATTTTGTTTGGTAATCATCTTGACACGATTCCAGTGTTGTATATCATGTTTCAGTATGACGTGGCAAGAACAGTGATCAAATCCGTAAAATTAATCTATCAGACCTTGGCCTGACACGTTGAATGGATTGCGAATTAATTGGCCTAAATCAGATATTTGAGTCGTCGAACGAAAATAATTCAACTTCTCATCTGGATGGAACGGAGATATGTAATAAATTTCAATTTAATTTAATTAACGAGGATTTATATGTACATTCTGTGTTCATGTGATTGGACAAGTTGTAACAATCTTAGCTGATTGTAGATTCCAAATTAAAACCATTTTTACCATTTCCACTATTTCTACCTACTCTGTTCAAACAGTATGAAACATGCCGTGGTCTTTCTTTTACGTTTTTTTGTATTAGATGTAACAATTTACTGCTCACCTGCTTGCCTCTTTTAAGAGAATATGTGGTCTTCGTGTAACAAACCATTCCAAGTGCGTAGCGATTTTTGTGATGATTCCAACCTACTTTTTCACAACACTTTTTCTTCATGCATACGACATATCGACATTATTCTCCCTGAACATTCTCATCTACTGAATCAAAATCTAGTCAAATGTTATTTGATGTTGAACAATTGGTCGCAAAACGTTATATTACTGCCCAGTATGGCCCATTATGATTGGACACTCACCCAATGTTTGCTTTGATATAGCTTTTGTTAAACAGGTTAGATAGAAGTCAGCCCGTTTATATAAAATGGATCATGCCCTGCAGATAACTTTTAATCGATATGTATTAGTTTATTCCGCATCATTTAGTATCTGAAATTTAGGAACATGATAATCGTTTTTGTTGGCTGGTTTAAAACGCATTCTAAAATCATTAGTAAAAAAACATGAATAGAAATGAAATTAAAACTTGATTTGAGTTAAAATAATGTGTTGCTCACATCTCCCGCACTTACACACCACTACCGGCTTCTGGCTGTTTGCCGTCATTAAGTAAGATGAGCCTTGAAACAGTAGATAAGTGGTAAACAAAGTTATACTTGAATGCCACTGTTACATAAGGTTCTTACAACGAACCACGATGTTCAAACACAGAATCACATAGTGATTCCAGGTGCTTGATATGCTTGACCAGGATTCACTATGTGATTCTGTGTTTGAACATCGTGGTTCGTTGTAAGAACCTTATGTAACAGTGGCATTTAAGTATAACTTTAATTTGAGTTAGTTTTAATTAATTGTAAGCGATATATATTTCCCATCCACGAAGCATGCAGTTACGGAGACATTTGCTACATTCTGATTATACTGACATATCCTCGACCCATGTTAGTCCATAGGCAATGGAAAATATGTAAACCTCTCACCTTTTGCCTGGATCAGATAAAATACCATTCACAATTGTACAAATTGCACCATTTTTGGATTAAATCAGATCAACTGTAACAATCAATCGATCGTTTATTGTTACAACCCGTTTTGTGATTGGCTGAGTGTTGTTTACTTTAACAAGGGTTGATCAGTAATGGCAAACTGATTGCCTTAGGCATTGACAGATGGTTCAACAGATGGTTAATGAAAACAGTGATGTATGTGAATGTATGAAAATGCGGCCGTGCTTTTGACAGAGTAAATCATTGTCATGCTTTATTCGCGAATACATAATGCGTGATATTACCATAATTCATGGTCATTTAGAAATTTTCAATTTCAACCGACTGTTCACAATCGTGCTCATTCACAAAACCGTACTTGCTGAAGCACGTAGTCTGAGCTTTGATTTGACGCCCTGGATTTTTCTGTGTGACTTGACACACCAAGAATGACCATGGGCTTCCAGATATTACGCTAAATTATATGTGGTGTTGCTTGTTTATAATCTCTAATGCATTGGTTGGACGAAACTTTTGTTTAATTAGCAAAACGTTCTAGCAGATTGCATGCAAGTTTCTTTCTATTATTCTGATTACCTGATCGGTCTCCAGCATATTCCGATCAATTAGAAACACACAAATGCTCTGCAACACAATAATTCCTCTGGCGAGCCTGCTAAATAGTAGTATAAAAGCTCGAATTTCTCCTCGGTGTTTAAAGGCACTCAACATTTAATCCTGCTTAGTCGATCTGATGTATATGTTCACGGAAGCTTACGACTGTGATGAAACGGCCTGTCAAAATAACAAAATAATCTTCGTTTTGAGACAACACCAAGGAATGTCATCTAAATTATAAAGTTATTTCATTCACAAAAGTTCTTGTTGTCAAATATTTATATTTCTGCGTTTTAAACAGATATACAACACGAACGGTTTTGTGCTGTATGAACCCATTAGGTAGCAACAGTACGATCAGATTCTGCGCGTCTTTAATCAGTTACTACATGCCCGTACGACAAGCCTTTTCAATTATATTTAGTCACAATTCATATGCATATGAAATTGAAAGCACAATACCTGTAAAACAGTAGCTTCAACGTCAATGATTAATCTTATTGTCGCTGTTACAACTTCTTGCATCACTTTCGCAGGTTATGGAAACCGTTGCTCATAACTGTCCAACTCATGGTACTCGCTTGGTGTTCAGCTCTGAAGAGACTTCTCTGATGGCCTCCAACCCACAATCTCTACTAATCTGCACTGATCATGAACCTGTGTGAATGAAATTCGATGCTTCCAAGTTATGGCTTTATCAGCCGTCGATTAGATGAATATCGCGGGGCTCTCCCGAAATTGAACTCCCATCATTCCTGTGAGCGGATTCGCAAACATGTACATCATATCACGAACAATTTGTAACCTACTCGACAAAACAATGGGACAATAGAAATTTTTAACCTTTAAACATTGTTCTTTGTAATAAACATTCATCAAATAAACAGTGTTCAACATATTTGTTCAAGATTTATCTTATTTTCTAGGCTATGCGACATTATTTTCACGAATTTTGTCCTTTTTAAACACAATACTCGCAAATTCCCCGAGTGTACAACATATGACAAACACGAGATTACCTTTATGAATGCTCAGTGTTCGCCGAGATTGTATTGTAACATGTGATATTTTAGTCGCTAAGCTAGATGACATCGTCCACGAAACTTCTTGCGAAGCCCACAGATTTCTTGAAAATATGAGTGACGCGTATAAAAATCCGTATTTGAATTTCCATCACATATACCACGCGATTGGTTTCCTGATATTTGTACTTATCAGGTAGAGACAGTACGATTGGAATCCACATGTCTTGAAATAGTAGAAGAATGGTACACAAGTTGCGCCTTTACGCTACTGTTGGATAAGGTTGGCACTACTATATCGTGTGAATCCTGATAGTACTGTCCTTATCTGATGAGTACAAACCTCACGAAACCGGTTGTGGTGTGTGTGATGCAAGTGCATGCGAAAAGGGATTTTCTTTCATGGTCTTGGGTTTAATCCGATCTACATGTGTATGCTTGGTCTGCCCACACTTATCCAACAGTGATGCATATACTTCTCAAATTACTTGAAAAAATAAGTTAGCGGTCGTAATGTGGTGTGGCGACTTGGAGTGGATCTACTTTCCGGTGGTAACTTCTATTACGTTTTCGACACATATCTCAAGGACATTGAATCCAACGTTGTGAATGTCACCACGTTTTTTCGGTCCAAGTTTCTATCGTTCAAAGCTTGACCCATGATGACTCCGATTATGGGCTGTTATACCAGCCTAGAAAAGTTGTCATTCAGTTCAAACAAAACATGAATTCTTGAGTTTTTAATTGTTCTTGACGAACCGCATTATTACACTTTACCAGAGGTAGTCGCTCAGCATGTCAATTGAGAGTTCTTGGATCCACTGTTCGCTTGAGTAATTTACGCGCCCATTTGAAATATTTTTGACTCTAGTTACCTTAAACACATAAGTAGTGCGTTGATGCGAACAATCAAAAACACATCGCACAAAGTTGGTCAAAGATGTTGATTGCCGTGAAAAAAGATCTGCTTGCACTTTTAACTATGTTACTTTCACAAATTTGACCGGAGATCTGAAAAATTTAATTTATTCTCACTAATAGTTTATCCATGTGTGGGACACTAAGCTGTCACCTACCCAGCTGACTATAATTTATGAAACAACCTAGCAAAACTCTCCAGTATGTGAAATCCTATGAATTGTAGCGCTATATGCAAATTAACCGCGTTAAGAACAGGTCCTATAAGCCCAGCTGCATGATATATATAAGAAAAACACTATTGGGAATGGTTGGTTCAGATATCCTGGAAAGTTTTTTAACAGATTCACAAAAAATCTATTGAAACTAGATAAAATTAGGCCAAGTGATATGGAAACCGAATTGCAGTTATCGTTCCAGCCTTATCCGCCAATAGCAGAAAATATTGTCACGTTCATTTTGACAAATGGCACGTGATGTGCAATCGATATTGTTTCATTGATTTTGGGGATGAAGTGGACAAAAAGGAAGAATGAGCAGGATCCATGCAAAATGCTGCTCGCCGGTCAACGGACAGTTGAAAAGAAAATTGTTTGTGGAACTTGCGGCAGAGAAGACACTGCGAGAGATCATCCACGAATAGGAGACATAATGAGTGAATGCGAGTACCCTTACGGATGTCATCATGCAAATCTATCCCGGGAGAAATTAACCAGAAATGATTTACAGAAGCTAGTTGTGCGGTATGGAATGGAGCATTTGAAAGCAACCCGACAAATCTTGGACGAGAAAAGCTAGCATGTAATTGCCGAATTTATTTTGAATGATGAAGAAGCATTGCCGGATGAACCTAATAAATTGTTGTGCAACGATGCTAACCGTGATAAGGTTTTCGGTAGTTATGTTGATGTAAAGTAACAGAGCAATCATCACCGGTTATGCTTGACCTATCACCGAACGGATTCTTCTTGAGTCATCGCAACCCGAATGACGTAGAAGCTGTGGTGGTTGAACTGCCACGTTGCATATGCAGCTGAATACCCTTGCTAGTAACCTTTCAAAAGTTGGTGAAACCCTATCTTAGGGCTACAATCTCCACGGTCATATATCGCAGTGGCTAGGTATGCTTAAGGATACGTCGAAACCATGTTCAGTGGCATCTTGGAATGCATGGTTAATCTTGTATGGTGACAAGTGTTATGACAAAGAAAGCTCATTTTACTGCTGTCATGCTGAGGTCGCTCGACTCATTCACGAAACTTTATTGATTGCACGTACCCTCCAAGGTGTAGACATCTCATTCTTGCTTACTCTCGCATAGATTTCATAGCTATTTATTTCCTGTCCTTCCCCATCTTTTATTGTATCATGGTTATAAGACAGTTAATCATCGGGTAATTACTACCGGTATAATGATATCCCCGATGTGATGTTAAAACATAAGTTCAATGAAGTAAAACAAGAAAGTATTTTTGATTAGATTTAACTTAAATTATTGAATCAGTATTGCTTAACCATCCAAATTCTCAGCCTATCCGAGAGGAGCTACTGCAAACATTCTGGGTGCAGTAGTATGTTGGCCCCCTCGGTCGATGTCTATCATGAATGTACATAACAATCGCATGATATTTTCATGTTCCACGTCGTTTCAAAAGACTAAGCAGTCCGATTCGGGAGGAAAAATCCCGCAGCGCTTGCAACGAAAGGCAGAACTCGGCCGATGGGTGTCAGTTGCACGCCGGCGGCGTGATCTGCGTTCAGCAGCCAAGAGCTCTATCTGCTCCTCTCCAGCTTGCAGACGACGCTTTACACAATGGTGGTGGTGGTAAATTTGAGGTGTAATAATCAAAGGCTTTATCGTCAACTAAATATAACTGACCTAGCCAATGATCGCGTGAAGACATTCAAGTTATCCCTTGCTATCGAATATTTCCTGCAGGAGTAAATGGGAAATCTTTTCGAACGAGTGAATCCTGTGAATTTTGCGTCACCTGGCTATTTCTGAATAACTTTCAACAATGCGCATTGAATTTAGAAGAAAATAAATCAACTGAAATAATCGGATTTCGCGTGCTCCGGTGGCATGACCTGCTCTCAAAAGGCTGTATCTGCTCCTCCCCAGCTTGCAGCCGACGCTTTACACAATGCCTCCAATGTAAGCGGCCAAGAGCAAGTTCTTCCCATCTCGCGGGGTCAATGCCAAGAACCATCATATCTCTTCCGCAAACGTCTTTGTACAGCCCAATGTTCGACTTCCTGATTGCAACTCACCATAGAGTAGATCTTTCGGAATACTACGAGTTTCCATTCTGTAGACGTGACCAAGCCGCAGGCGGCGCTCCCGTAGTAGGGTGAACATGATCTATAGACCAGATTTTAGAAGCATTTCAGCATTAGTCATTTTGTCCATCCACGATGTTTAAGATACGATGGATGCTTCGTAGATGGAAAGCATTCAGCTTCTGTTCGTGTCTTGCGTGGGTAGACCAGGTTTCATTGTCGTACAGTGAAGCATTCAGTACGCACGCGCTGTATATCATCATCTTTGTCTTTACAGTCAACTTGCGGTTACCCCAAACATGAGAGTTCAATCAGGACAAAATGAGAGCTGATCTGTCAATCCGCTTATCAGTCTCCGTGTTTAGCGAGAAGTTATCCGAAATGATGAACCAAGATATGTGAAATGATTAGAGGCGATACAATCCCCTGGTCTAGGACTTTGGTCATGGTCATACTGATTGTTAGCCCAAATTCTTTGCATGCCGACGAAAAACAGTCAATGAGCGACTGGAGGTTGTCTTAGAAGTGAACCATAAAGGCTGCATCGTCGGCAAACTGCAGGTCACGGATTAGCACATCACGTACCTTGATTTGTGCTCTCAAGCCGTTCAGGTTGAAAAGCTTGCCATCACTTCGCGTGCGTAGGTAAATGACTTGTTCTCGTCCTAAAAGCGTGCTCCAGAAGCAAAGAATTTCAAATGTATCTGAACTGAAACCGTTAAAATGGACTGATCCCTTCATGCCTGAGTGGAACGAAATAACAAGTTTGAGCAGTCTTAGGGGACAGTCTATGAGATCAAGCATTTTGAAAAGACCCTTCCTGCTGACGTAGTCGAATGCCTTCGTTAAATCAATAAAACAGCGTATAATGGCATACGTTGTTCACGACACTTTTCTTGAAGTTGCCTCAGGGAGAAGATCGTGTCAACGATTGATCTACTCCTGCGGAAGCCACATTGAGATTCAGAGTAAATTCTATCAGCCGAAACCTTTAGCCGGATCTGTAAGACTAGTAAATAATTTACCAATTCAGAAGGGAGATTTCTCTGTAATTGTTGCAGTCCTAAATAGCGTGATGATCTTTGTCTCTCGCATCTTTTATGGGACACAATCCGCCTGCCAGCACTGAAGAAGCTGTAATAATGCTGTTCTACAGCATGTGATGAGCTCAGGTAGAATTCCGTCGTCACCAGGAGCCTTCCCATTCGCTAAGCGGTCCATTGCGCAATTGAGCTCATCAAGAGTAGGGGGTATCTAAATATTCAGTGGCTGGAAACCGCTCAACAATTTCAAGTGCATGCGATGAAACCGTACTATCCCTAGAATAGAGAGAGGAGAAAACCCTGAGGAAAAATCTGGTTAACGGTTAGCTGGTGCACACCATCTCTTTCTGGCAACTCCTTGCTGCCTTGCAGGTCGCATTTGGTTGTGCAAAGGCTAGAGAAGTTGATTCGAACAAACGCCAAGTGGTGCTGGGGACGCCGCTTTGTACCCAAATTCCCAAGAATCTCCAATGAAGCCCACTCATCCTCCAGGAGATAGTCGCACAAAAGTAAAGTAAGTAACGAGAGAGGAGAAGTGCTCTACCCGTCTTTTCATTTGCTGAGTTTTCTCGACAATCGGTTACCAGAAACAGACTTAATCGGAGCCGTTTTACGTTTGTTTGGACCAATGTATTTATGGAAGCATAAGTCTGATCCAGGCAAAGTGCCGCACAGTCAGAGACTGCACGTGAGCGATATTACTGTCAGGTTTCCCAGGCCTAGATAGATATGAGAAATAGAGAATAAAGATGGTAGTGAGACTCCGGCGTGTTTCAGCAAGTTTGGACCAATTGCTCTATTGATCTCATCATATATACCGTGAAAATTTCCATTATCCACAGCATTTTGGATACTGAGGCTAATTTAAGTCTAATAGTCATTTGCACATCGTCTTGCAGTATGTTGGACCTTAGCAGTCGTATGCTTTCATCTTTTGACATAACTTTTAACTTCAAAAATGCTGACCGTTACTCGTCCAACACAGCAATTATCTCAGAAGCTTTTGCTTCGAACTAGTCGATCGTTCGAGCTTCCTTCGGACCGTAAGTGGAAAGTTGGACACGGCATATGTAGCATTTTAGCGAGTTCCATTTTTCTTAAGACGATTCGAGTGGGGTTGTCTGGTTGAACTCGGCTGTGAAGCCTTTCGCAAATCGTGCAGCTAGATTAGGTTCGCACATACGAGTGACGTGTATCCTTGGTTTAACAGACAATTTGGTTGGGTGAAATCTCGACTGGGGAAGCTTCCGTTTTGCACAAACTAGCGAATAGTCAGTGTCGCAGTCTGTGCTTTGATATGATCTGATGAGGAGTACGCTTCTTATATTGATGCGCCTAACAAGAATAAGATCAAGTCATGCCAATGCTTAGAGCGAGGATGTTTCCAAGAGACTTTATGCTGTCGTTTTGTTTAAAAAAAAGTGTTACTGACACAAAGACTAAACTATGTGCACAGTTCTAAAAGACGTTGTCCATTTTCATTGGTTGTAGCTACTTCGAACCAGTCCAGTAGCATATTACCGGCTTTAATACTATATTATGGTTTCAATCAACACTATTATCAAATTTTCTTCACCAGCGACTGAGATTTAGTTAATTACCAAAAATACCGATAAATCTCACTAGTGAATAGGCTTCAAAATGATTTTCGAAGCTTCAAATGATTTGTGGCACGAAGCGAATTTCAGTGCGAGATGGTATTGTCGCCAGATTGTCAGGCGTAAAGTTGACGAAGGTGTGAGCGTAGGGGTTGGCTTCCGTTTGGTAAGTTGTACCGACCCAAGTTTCGAGTCTCTTAAAGTGCCAATTGTCATCAGGTGTAACGCAAGATTATGTTGGAGCAGATTTTGGAGTGTGTACATTCCCGAGCACATTTCTTAACTGTACAATGCGTGGACATAACAGAATATTCGTAATCCCCGTTGTGCAAGAAAGTCAAAACGACTGACATAAAACATAAAGCTCGCAATCATATCTCGCTTCGTTGTAGTTAAAGCATGCTCATCATCAAAAAGCATTGCAACGATAATGCGTATTGATGTTTCGTGGTCATACGATCATGAAGGAACTATAGTGAGAAAGAAAAAGGGAGGGGAGAGGATACAACAAGCTACACGTGGTTTCAAGGTTAAGGCACTTCCACTGAATGAGGCAGCGTAAATGTGCAGAGGAAGATGAGCAAGAGTTTCCTTGCGGTAATGAGCGTCATAGTTTGTGACAAGCTTTCCATATCACTGTATTTGTAAAACGTACAGGCTCACTCATACACCTCGTAAGATGTGTGCACCGAGCACGGTTTTAAAACCTCCGCAAGTGTAGCTAACTATTGCGAAACCAACCCACCAGGACAGCAGACTGAAAGACAAACCCCGCTTATTTTAACTGTAATGCCATATGATGATTCAATCACTACGATTTATGCGCCAATTGCGATGCTTCGGTACGGAGAATCCGTTTCGGAACACAGTCCTTCAATACCCGCCAGATGTGATCAAACCAGCGTGGGTTGTGCACACCCATCTGGTTCGCTGTATCGATATTAACAACGACATCCTTATCCTTGATAGCATTGCTGGGCATGTGATTGTCGCGAAAAAGCGGCATAATAGCTAGCAAGATTTATTTCTAATAAAAGAGTGCGGATCATCTTCCTGTGATTCTGTGACAATCAATTAGGTACACCATCGAAAAAAAACGACTGGAGTTGTGCTCAAACGTTTCCTTCCGGCTTGGTTGAGAATAACGCACAGATTGATAGAACTCCATCACTGTCTCTACATTTCATCCCATCATACCGCTACACATGGGTAGACTATCCTTCTGAACTTTTGGCTACCTTATACAGTTCTTCTCCCAAATAAAATGGGGAATACGACTGCTATGCTCCGAGTAGGTGCGCGATAGATTTCTCCTTTTCCTTTAAATACGAGCATTCACGAGATGAGAACAGAAAATAAACCGACTGACCTTGCGATTCAATACAAACGCAGGAATGAATAAAACATGTATTAAAAAGAACAAATGGTTGTGTACAATATAAAAGTCATCGGCCATAATTTTGGAATAGAAACGAGCATCGGGTTGAAAGTAGAGGATGGCGATCAAGCTTCTTAGATTAGTCGACCTTGAGCGGGGCGAACTAAAAAAACGATTCGAACAGGAAGCGCGTTGATGCGTGAATGAGTTAGTTAGGCGTTAAATCAACTGTTTACTATAGTGTATCGTGTTGCTCACATCCTGCGCACTCCAAAGCTGGTTTCTGGCTGTTGGCCGTCATGTATGTATGTGTGAATGAAATTTCAAGCCTCATCCAGGCAAAGTGCTGCACAGTCGAGGACAGCACGTGGGCTAAGATGCTGTCAAGTTGCCCAGGCCTAGACAGATATTGGAAAGGAAAATAGCAATGGCAATGAGAATCCAGCGTGTATTCGCATACAGCTCACTACCGGTGGCAAATCTTTTTAGCACGGTGTTCGGTGTATAGCACAGAAGTGCTGCATGATTGCACATCCGTTGGCCGTCATCAGGTGGACACACTTAAGATTAGGGTCCAACGAGGAGTGAAAAACTGGGAGAGTGGTAACCAAAGTTAAACAGTGAAACTACCGTTAAAAGCACAATGTGCAGTTCTATACTGCGCAAGTAGCACCGTGCCAAACTGATATGCCAGAGGCACTGAGCTCCGTATGGAAACATGCTGGAATCTCACTGCTATTCTCCCCGACAGTATCTTAGCCAACGCGCAGTTTTTAACTGTGCGTGTCAATGACTCACGGTCAAGCGATCAAGAGGTTTATGAACGACCAATGTATCGTGTTGCTCACATTCACCCCACATTGAATCATGTGAGCAGTCGGCTTCGAACGATAGGCACACACAAAACGTCTTTGATAAAAATGCATCCCATGAAACAAACTCACCTGAAATGACAGCCTCATTCAACTTTCTTCGAACAGTGATGTAGGGTGGAGAGTCACCGGGCTGAGTTTCAGGTTCCTCGGCATTGATCGGTGGGGAATTCAATGAGAAAATAACAGGTGAAGCATTTCTGTTGGACATCTGGGTGGAACCTGGGTCGCTTATTTGTGACCGCGGGAGGACATGAACACGAATCGAATTGCCTTGTGAGCCGGAGATAGAGAACACGTTCGGACTTTGAGGAGGCACGGAGCAATTGGGAATCTCTTGCACCTGGGCCGTTTGGCAAGATTGTACAGGAGGACACGATGTTGTCGAAGATGACGGTTGATCCAGCGGAACAGTTGGTTTTAGCCGGGGTGGTGTTTGACGGTTCTAAAATAGTGAAACCAAAAGGGTTCGTTGCTGTTAGATTAGCAAGATATATTTATTAAATGAATTCCAATGGTTACAGGTGAAAAAATGAACCATCGTTGGAAAAGAAAATGTTAGGATCGAGAATATCATACTATGAAAACAATGGATAGCCCACGTTTACCTGGCAACCATCTTATTCGAGTGATACGATCGGGTTGCAGAGACCTAAGCTATTGTTTACATCCCATAACCGAAGAAAATTGTGGCGAGCAGAATGTTCATATTTTGATGTTGAATCTCACAAAGCTCGAGTGAACTAGACAGATGCTACGAAGGGCACTCCATGTGTATGCATGTATGAAATCACAAGCTTGGATCCAGGCCAAGTACCAAACAGTCTGAAACTGCGAGTGAGCAAAGATACTGTTAAGTTGCTCAGGTCTAGACAGATATGAGAGAGGGAAGGCAGTCCATATGCTTAGCAATAATCATCGCTTAAAGAAAGTACATGGGGTGAGGTACTGTCAGGTTGCCCGGGCCTTGACATTTATAAGAAACGGAAAGTGGTAGTGAGAATTAGATCGTAAGCCTGAGTCCAGCTAATGTGCCCCACAGCTATAGACTTCACTTGGGCTAACTTACTATCGGGTTGATAGTGAAACTTAGCTTGTTTCCGCGGGAAGCACGCTTCTGTTGATAAACCAATTTAGTAGGATGTCACCTGCACAGTGTAGAGGATTTCAACCTGAAGCGTTTGAGGTACGGGATATGATAAGCCGTGAACTGCAGTTTGCCGACGATGAAGTCATCATTGCTCACTTGCACGAGTAGCATTAGTCGATAATGGGCTACTTTCACTGGCATGGAAAAACTTCGTGCTGAAAATCAGCAAGAACAAGACGAATTTCCTTAGTAAAGGGACTGTATCGCGTCTAACCATCACTGCTGAAAACTTTCAACTTGAACCAGTACATCATTTCACATATGTTGGTTCAACTATTGAGGTAGACACCGAGATTGATAAGTGAATTGGTAGAGTAACTGCAATTTTGTCCAGGTTAGACTCTCACGACCGAAACAACCGCCAGCTGACCGTAAAGAGGAAAATGATTGTATAACGCGCGTCCCAAACGATTTACTGTCTGGCAGCGAAATACGAAACCTCCACGCAAGACAAGGACAGAACCTGAATGCGAATACGAAGCACCCGTCGAAATTTGAACATATTGTAACTGGGCAAAGTAACAAATGAGTAGGCGCTTTCCAATTCTGGTCCACAGAGCAAGTTCGACCAGAGACGACGTCGCCTAAGTTGGCTGGATCATGTGCACAGAATGGAAAATTGTCGTTCATTCTGCCAAAACTCTGGTGTGTGAAGCATAGTAAATATGAAAGAATAAGACTGCAATCAGGCAGCATTAAACAGAATAGTACGAGTTTTTTGTTTAAAATCAGATTTTATTAATAAGTAGTATATGACGTTCGAAAAGCAGGACGGAAGCACACGACCGGTTTCGTGGTTGTTACCGCTCATCAGGTATGCGTATCCGTGACTTGACATTCGAACGCCGTTCTGACTTTGTGCTAAACCCATTTATTTGCGAATTCGAGGATAAATCCTCATTTGCAAATTGAAATTTCGCTTTTATGTGGGGACTAATCTAAGTCCCACAGTCGGTGCAATGCGGCACCGGTAACTGTTTGGAATATTTTTGCAACATTCCAATAACAGCATGGTGGTACTTTTTGTTTAAATTCAGATTTTATTAATAAGTAGTATGACGTTCAAAAAGCAGGACGGATGCAAAAATATTCTAAACAGTTACCGGTGCTACATTGCACCGACTGTGAGACTTAGATTAGTCTGCATATAAAAGCTAAATTTCAATTTGCGAATGAGGATCCTCGAATTCGCAAAATGAATTTAGCACAAAGTCAGAACGGCGTTCGAATGTCAGGTCACGGATACTCATACCTGATGAGTGGCAATAACCGCGAAACCGGTCGTATGCTTTCGTCCTGCTTTTCGAACGTCATATACGAATTATTAATAAAATCTGAGTTTAAACAAAAAACTACTACCATATTGCTATTGGAATGTTGCAAAAATATCCCATCAGTTACCGGTGCTGCATTGCACCGACTGTTGAACTTAGATTAGTCCCCATATAAAAGCTAGATTTCAATTTGCAAATGATGATTTATATTCGAACTCGCAGAATAGTAAGAGAACCGCGATACTTTGGATTATGAACATCCTCATCAGTCTGGAGAGTAAATCTAGAGCAAGGCAAGATGCATGCACGGATGTGAAATTGTGCAGCATTTCTGTGCTGTGCGGCTAACATCGTGCTAAATTGATTGGCCTTTGGTAGTGCGCTGCATGCTGAAACACGCTTTAGTCTCGCTACCATTTTTATTTCCTTTTTCATATCTGTCTAGGCCTGGGCTATCTGACAATATCTTAGCCCATGTGCAGTCTCTGACTGTGCGGCACTTTGCCTGGATCAGGCTTGTGCTTTCATACCATACCATACCATAAGGCAAGATGCTTAGCAGTGTAGAGCGGGTTCAGCTCATCACGAATAGTCCAAAAACAATCAAGCAAAATAAATGAATCAAGAGTTTATCGTCTAGCTTTTTACTGCATGGCACCTCAAGATAAATTTTTGCACTTTTCCGCAATTGCCACTTGATTAGCAAAAAATAAAATTTCTGGGTTTGCCAACGCAACTCCACAATTGACATTTAAATAACTAAGTAAATGCTTATCAGTAATAGTGCATCTCGATAACTTACGACTGTGGTTATATCAGAGTTACTTAGCAATCTGATCACATGATTCTGTTTATTCGACAATGTTTTACCAGAATCCTAAAAAGCGGTTTAAATTAGACGTGAGCAAACCTGATGATTAAGCAATTCACACAAAGCAGAGCAGAGGAAATGTGTAAACTGGCGGCGTGAGTTTTCAGTCAACTCACAATCCATTTCTTCACAGTAAATGGTGGCTAGTTCGGTAAAAGAACAGAGGCTAGAAGGTTGAATGTTATCAGCGCACAACTTACGAGAGTAGTTGCGGATCATGCTCTAGTAAATGCAATAGAAAAAGCCCAACGTGTTCGGCATTCATAGTCGTGAGCTAAAATAACTGAACGAAAAAGAATGATTGTTAGGAGTTGTAAATAGTAAATAGTGCACATGAATGTGAAACAAGAAAACGTTAACTGAGGGTCGGAAGAACCCTACGAAAAGCATCGATGTATATGTTTGTAACTACTCTCAGTGCCAAGCCCTTCAAAACAGTCCTAAATTTGATCACGGAGGTCCAAAACATAAACAACGCATTCTACACAACACGCTTGAACATCGATGTATGATATGATGGTATGAAAGCACAATCCTGATCCAGCAAAGTGCCGCACAGTCAGAGACTGCACTTGGGCGATATTACTGTCAGGTTGCCCCGGCCTAGATAGATATGAGAAATAGAGAATAAAGATGATAGTAAGACTCCAGCGTGTTTCAACATGCAGCTCACTACCCTTGGCCAATCAATTTAGCACGATGTTAGCGGCATAGCACAGAAGTACTGTACGGTTGCACATTCGCGCATCGATGTATGTATATGTATGAAAGCACAAGCCTGATCCAGATAAAGTGCCGCACAGTCAGAGACTGTACGTGGGCTGAGATACTGTCAGGATGCCCATGTTGCGCATCGATGTACTAAAGAAACAGTGGGTTCAAGGCTGTGGCTCGCGCCAACTGGAAATCAATATAGTGGGACGTTATCGACAGTACGATGGAGTTCTCGTGAAATAAAGTGCAATCAACAATTATTAATTTCCGAAATGTTAGCTAAAAATTATATACTCGAGTTTCTAATTGCATTACACGGATGTGCAGGCGCACGGATGTGCAATCGTGCAGCACTTCCGTGCTGTGCAGCTAACGCCGTACTAAATTGATTTGTCACCGGTAGTGAGTACACGCTGTAGTCTCATTACTATTGCTATTTTCCTTCCCCTTGTCTGTCTAGGCCTGGGAAACCTGACAGTATCTTAGCCCACCTGCAGTCTCGGACTCTGCGCTAAAGATTTTCACCATGCCCTCTATGAACAACTCATTCCATTCCGAAAGAATCTCCGAAAGAATCTGGGCCCTCGCTTCGAGTTAGTCGATTATCGCCTTGTGATATTGAAACTGAACAGTAAACTATTGAATCAGAGGCGTTAGCAACGGTTCAAGAACCACGTATCCTTAGCAAGTACATGCTTAACGCAAATGTGATCCAATATAAGGCCTTATTACATCTACTTGTGATTTTTTGGAGAATTTTGCTGCTTATACTGTAACAAACTACCGAACATTTTATAGTGAAAATCAGTAATCACAATTGACTTATGTAATAATAAAAAGAAATTGACTCTAATAGACTCAAGGTCCTTAAGCTGTTCTCACTGAAGAGGCGGAGGCTGCTACGTGACCTAGTAAAGTTGTTAAGATTCCAAATATTTTCACGGGAAATGATATTATTGAGGCTTGCCCCTAAACTAGCGACACGAGGTAACTCAATCAAACTTATGAAAGCTAGACCCAGATTGCTGGTACGTGAGCACTGTTTCATCAACCGTGTAGGTAATCACTGGAATAGGCTCCCAGATGACATGATAAAGCTCCCAAATGTGTTAAGCTGTAAGAGGAAATTAAACGCAAACTGGCCAACGCTATTCCCAAATGTTGTCTGGAAATATAAAAGGAGAAAAAACATATAATTGAATTGTTCACGCGTTTTTTTTACATTGCTGAACCAATGGCATCGCACCGTGCTAGTAAAGAGAAGGCCTGCCTTACTTCTAGATATTCTGAAGCAAGGCCGTGTGAACCATACGAAACGTATACTCAATATCGAAGTGTTGCGTGTTCAGCCGCACATTGTTGAGTAAAATATCGGCTTTTAGTTACTTTCAGCCCTGTGCAACTTGTAGGAATTATTTTCCTTCGAATAAACTTGTAATAATTCCAAACTTAAGACATTACTTATACACGTTTTCAAGTTCAAGTTGTGCAGTGCTGAAGGTGGCTAAAAGCCAATCACGCACTCAGATTCACTTCGACGGTATGCAGTTGAGCACCCGGCACTTCAACATTGAATATACCGTTCGTACAGTTCACACGTTCTTGCTTCTGGATATCTGGAACGCAAGGTAGGAGTTCTGTTCATCAGCACGGTCAGAGGTCATAGCTTCAGTAAACAATGCAATAATATACGTGAACAATACAAATACACGTTTTTTGTCTTTTTTTGTTTTTTATTAGACAGTGTTTGGAAATAGGGTATGCCATTTAGCGTTTAATTCCCTCTTAAAGTTTGACACGTTAGGAAGGTTTATTATACAAATTGGAAACTTATTCCAGTGGTTGCCCACATGGTTGATGAAAATGTGCTCACGTACCAACAGCTTGGGCCTACTCTTAAGAAGTTTCATTGAATTACCCCTTGTATCTTCAGTAATTCAGTAATATTATCCCCTTTGAGACTCTAGAATTTTAAAGGATTCTATTAGGATGCCTCGCAGCCGCCGTCTCTTTAGTGAGGACAGATCGAGGTACTTGAGTCTTGCTTCATAGGTTTTACCTATTTGACCCTCAACCATCCTATTCGCAAGGCGCTGGACCCTTTCGAGACGCGATCTTTTTTCATATACGGTACCCAGGATTGAACAGAGTATTCCAAGTGAGTCCGCACGACTACCTTGTATATGGGAATCAAGATAGAAGGTTTTCGGAATTACAACGCGGAGCGCAGTCTGAACAATTCTCTGCGAGCCTTGTTTGCTACTTCGGCACATTGAGTAGACCACTTAAAATCTCCTGTGCCAGTATTACTAAAAATTCGTATACACGAATGAATTCATTTTTTCCTCTTTTTCAATGCCGAGAGCCTTCATTTTATGACCGAGTCGAAGGCCTTACTAAAGTCTAAGTAGAAGACTTCTACCAGTCAGTCTTCGTTCAGTGTTTTGGAAAGATTCGAAATTCACGACTTTACTTTAAGAAAGCCATCTTGAACCGCACATTCAACAAAATTGGATATATTCAAATCGATCTTGGACAACTTCATGTCGACCAATCCAAACATTGAAACAATATATTCTGCAGCATAAAAGCTTTGAACTCATGCATTGAAGTAAAAACTATACATATTTAACCCATCCAACCGGTTTAAAACAATTTCTGCCCTATGTATTTTTACGTGATTCCTGAACTGATCGATAGGCAAACAAATCCTGTTTTTTTACTACCTATGTTATTTGTAATTCGCATATTATTCTGTGATTTTTGTAAAGCTATGTGCTTTTCAGAACATTAAATTGAATTGAATAATGATGAATGGTGGTGTCCCACCGAAGTACGTAATCCTGCTTAAGAAGCTGTACTGCCACACCACCGGCAGAGTCAAAGCCTATGGTGATTTATCCAAGCAGTTTACCATTTCCAGCGGGGTTCGTCAAGGATGTCCGATCTCCCCATTCCTATTTAACTTTGCGATTGACGATGTCATGCAGGCAGCAACAGCCCAGCTACCGAATTGTGGGATCGACCTGCTCCCCGGTCGACGAGTTATGGATCTGGACTATGCTGACGACATTGCTCTCCTCGGAGAGGATGCTTGCGCCATACAAAGCGCTTTGGATCTACTCGTTGATCAGTTGTCGCTGTATGGATTACACTTCTCTCCGTCAAAATGCAAAGTGTTCCTACAGGATTGGACAGACCCAACACTTGATTTGACGATCGAAAACCATAAACTGGAAGTGACTGACAGATTCACCTACCTAGGGAGCTGCATCACAACTGGGGGCGATATCGAAGCTGAAATCACAGCACGGATTGCAAGAGCACGCCATGCTTTCGCTGGGCTACGGTATCTGTGGCGCCGACGCGATGTTGGATTACGCTTGAAGGGCAGAGTGTACCAGGCCACCGTACGAGCAGTTCTACTGTATGGCTGCGAGACGTGGACGCTGCGACAAGCCGATAGTCAACGATTATCGACGTTTGATCATCGCTGCCTGCGGAGTATAGCTCGTTTAAGCTGGCAACAGAAAGTCAAAAATGATGACGTCAGGAAGGCAGTCCTCGGCGATCGCTCTGTGCCACTCTCCGATCATATATCCATGTGCCAGCTGAGATGGCTGGGGCACGTTCTCCGTATGGATGAGCGACGCCTTCCTCGCCTAGCTCTTTTTGCTCTCGCTGGACCTGATTGGAAACGTCGCCGTGGCGGACAAAGGAATACCTGGCGGAAGACCCTCAAGCGTCTAACAGCCCCACTAGCCATCGTGGGAACATCGCGCTTACCCGGGTGGGGTCCGAAGGACCGTGAAGATATGTGGCTGATAACACTCAGTGTGATGGCAAAAGAAAGGAACCAGTGGCGAGAATCCTGCCGTGCTTGTGTTCCCGTTTATCAATGACCCTCCCCCCTCCCTTTTTCCAAAAAAGACAAAAAAAGATCAAAAACGGCATGTGTAAACAGACAGACAAAAAATCCCCCTCTTTTTTCTTTCATCATGTACTTTCTTCATGGTATACTTGTTGGCACATCGTCTGTAAAGACTTGTGTGATAATAATAATAATAATAATAATAATAATAATAATAATAATAATAATAATAATAATAATAATAATAATAATAATAATAATAATAATAATGAATGGAACGAGGTGGCTGCAAAACCGCTCCCTCATAATTCTCTACAAGGCTTAGCACCAAATAATGGTCAAGCTTACCGGCCAAAAATTCATAACCATGTTTTCGCAACCTCCTTTTAAAATATGCACTACATTGGCTTTCCCCAAGTCATCCGGCAAGATGCCCTTGCAGAGCAATTCGTTTTATAACCTTCCGTAGCTGTTTTCTTTACAATTTTCGGATGCACGTCATCAGGTGTGGCGATGTTATTTGCGTTTAAATTCTGCAGACCCGAGCGACATCTTCCGTGTGAAAAACTACTTCGCTTAGAGAATCTTATATTTTGGTGCCAAGTGTTGGGACTGAGTGAATCGTATTACCTCTATCCATTTTATTTTCACTTCGAAAATAATCCAGCAAAGCTGCTGCCTTTTTAAAGTCAGAAATGGCTTTCTCGTCATTGTCATTTATTAGGGTACCTGTGTGCTCCTTAGTCTTAAGGTTAGATTGGATGGCACTAAAATACTTCTTAGGATTTATTTTGGAAGAGTTTGTTAAGCTTAGTAGCTACGCTTAAGCCTGCGTTGTAACTTAACTATGTTGTTTATCGAAGCCTTATAGCACGACCAATTTCTATGGGTCTGAAATGCTGTGTATCTCCGCCCGTTTATGTCGCGCCTAATAATTTTGCGTCGCACCGAAGGCGTACACCAAGCTGTCTTGCTCTTTAGCTCATCAGGTCGAAAAAAGTAAAGTTCATGAAAAATTCAGATATTGCGCTCAATATCTCACCATTTACTTTCGATATCATTGGTTTCACAGAACCAGTCTCATTTTAAAGAGGAAAGCCATACGGCATTCCAGTCAACTCAATTCATATTACGCTGGTATTTGACTTGTGGCATATGGAAGTAGAGAATTGCTTGGCATATTACGGTGACATGGCCAGTTTACCCAAAGGTGAGTCGTAAGTGTGGTTGTGCATATCTTTAGGACCTTTAAACATCAGTGGGTCCATTATGGATAGTGAGTGCTCATCTGTGTATCTAGTTTTGTCAATTACATGCTGATGTAGTGCATTGGAGTGAACCAAATCGAGATATACAGAACAGAGGTCGTCTGAGTGTCCCAGTAAATACCGGGTAGGTTAAGATCGCCTATTAAATGGACCCATGGGGCTGTTTTGAGCAACCTGGAAAGAAATTTAATAAGTTACTGCTCCACCTCTTCGGATGCGCTGTGTGACCTTTATAAAATGCCTAAGGTTTGAGAGAGCTCACCGTCAGTAACGATTTTCTAGACCAGCTGCATGCCAGAGGTGGACATTTGGATGACATTTTCTTGGTATTTAATACCATGCTGTATGAGTGTTAGAGCTACTTTTCCGCCATTACTGACTGTTCTATTTGATCTAAGTGTTGTATGGTAAGAAAGCACAAGCCTGATCCAGGCAAAGTGCCGCACAGTCAGAAACTGCACGTGGGCGATATTACTGTCAGGTTGCCCAGACCTAGACAGATATGAGAAATAGAGATTGCACAGATTTGCAATCGTGCAGTACTTCTGTGCTGTGCGGCTAACACCGTGCTAAATTGATTGGCCACAGGTAGTGAGCTGCATGCTGAAACACGCTGGAGTCTCACTACCATCTTTATTCTTTAAGTGTTGTATAGTTCGAACAAAGATGAACGGAATAGTGTCTGTATCTAAAAGCTAGGTCTGTGATACACCATAAATCCAGGATTTATTTTTTGAGGCTTTCTGCAGAAATTCCAGCAATCTACTACGCACGCTGCAAGCATTTGTGTGTAGTATGCTCATTTCATTTCGAGGTGCTGTGCCTCATTTTGTGGAACCCTCAGGCGAAGAACGAGAGGTATCACCAATATTTTGTGTGTGATCAAATGTGGTAGCACACTAGTAATGTATTTATTATATATGTCGGTGAATGGACTTGGCATATAGGCTTTAAAGCAGCGGCGTTGAGCGCAGACGAAGCGAGGCTTTCGTTTGCAGCATCACAGCTTAGCCAAGAACCCTCGCATATGTTTTCAACCAGCACTTTGGTATACTTGATAAAAAATATCCGCTGTTGCGTATTTATTCCGTATACGATTATCGGGGTTCTCCGATTTTGCCATGTTACTACCCGAACGTTGTAACGCGAAATATTTTGCCGACGATTGGCGACTGTATGGTACAAATCAATAGATCAATAGTTTATTACGGTATAAAAAGCGGGGAGCTTGTACAAAACCGCAGGGTGGATTGTGCGGTGGATCGAAGGCGTACAACAAGCTGTCTTGCTCTTTAGCTCATCAGGTCGAAAAAAGTAAAGTTCATGAAAAATTCAGATATTGCGCTCAATATCTCACCATTTATGTATACAAGTCATTTGATTTGTATGTATTTGTTCGATTTTTGAAAGAAACAAGTCTTTGTCTCTTTGATTTTCGAAATTGACCAAGATTGGTCTTGCTCGATTTCTATTCTTCCAGAGACAGATTGTGTCTGAACTAAATGAAGATTGGTTTTAAGAACAGCTAGACGCAATAGATTCTGCACACATTGGCGATCTAAACGGTGTTGCGACTTAGCCTTAAATAAATAAATAAATATTTTAATTCTTAGATATGCAAGGCATGCTAAGCATGATTAATAATTAACAAATTCTTTGTACAAACAAAGCCAAATATGTGCAATCGTTATTAAATTTTCAAGGTCAAATGTGCAGGAGAAAATTTACGTTCGTTAAAATAATGAAGGTAAAAGGTAATCAATCATTTTGACATAAAAACAATATGTCTGCTTTTATTGCATAGAAAATATTATGTGACGAGGAAAAATAAATGTTTAATACAATATTGAATTTCAACCGATATGATCATCGAATATTTTGGAAATAACGAACTCAGAACTCAGAACTCAGAAAATTGTATGGTAGAAAAAGCATTAAGCTTAACAATAACCATAGGATGACAAGGTATATCGAACATATAAAAATATATAGAAAATATAAAATATCTCAAAAATCAATAGGGACATTCGCATACCGCATGGTTCGTCATAAACTCATCGAGTTTGGAAGCGAAAACCTAATCGAAAGCTGGTTTCAGGACATCAATATAAACGGTGTCACGTCGACCATTCATATCCAAAACGAAGTACTTGGGTTTACACTCGATAACTCTGCCTGGTCCATGATAGGATGGTTGAAGTGGTTTACAAACGGAGTCACGTCGCACAAAAATAAAATCACACGTATCGAGATGAGTTGATTTCCGTTGGTGCATATTGTGCTCTGGAGGAGGCGTCAAATCCAACCTTGACATGAAAGATCGCAAGCGAGTAATGTAACCTGATACAGAAGGTAATGACTGGCAAGCCATATCGAATTCCACGGGAAGACACAAGAAAATTCCATAAACTAACTCTGTGTCTAAGCATTGCATGTCCTCTTTGATAGTAGAACGAATTCCAAGAAGAACAAATGGTAAATTTTCAGTCTATCCATTAGGATCGGGCTGACAAGCTGAAGAAGCTTTGAGTTGCCGGTGGAAGCGTTGAACCAATCCATTCGAGTTAGGGTGGTAGGCAGTGGTTGTTTTGTGCTGACAGCCAAAGAGTCGAGTGAAATCTCGAAACAATGTCGATTGAAACTGAGCGTTACGGTCGGTTGTGATAATAGATGGGTTGCCAAAATTGGCAATTCAGTGTTCGTCGAAGGCGCGAGCTACAGTCTCAGAACATGTGTCTTTAATCGGAACAGCAATCGGCCATCGAGTAAAGCGATCAATCGCCGTTAGGATAAATGAATATTTCTTCGATGATGGCACAGGACCACCGATGTCATGATGCACAAGAGAAAATTTACTGTTTTGATGCATAAAAGGGACGTAAGGTATGCTAGTATGTCAAGATATTTTGATCTTTAGACAAGGAACGCAATGCTGGACCCATGTTCGTATATCCTTATTCATGGACGGCCAAAACGATCTGCAATTAGCCTCACGGTGGCGTGATTTCCAGGATGACGTCGAATGGAAATGATCGAAAATGGCACATCGTAGAGAAGAAGGAACAAGAGGTCTAGGTTTCCCTATCGAGATATCACACGTCAGCAAGTCATCGGCGTTGGGTGACTCGATCTGCTGCAAATTCAAGGATCGACACTTCGCGAATTCGGTTTAATTAATCTAAGTTTGAAGATTAGCCATAATGGAGAGATCGAATAGTGTGCCCACAGACAAAATAGGACTGTCAGGTCTTGATAAAGCATCGGCAACCAAGTTCGCCCCTCCTTCGACGTAACGAATATCAGTAGAGAATTGAGAAATGTAATCTAGGTGTCGAATCTCCCGGTGCGAATGACGATCAAGTTGGGACTGCAAAGCAAACGTTAGTTGTTTGTGATCCGTAAAAATGATGAAGTCACGACCATCCAATAGGTGAGGGAAATGCCGTGTGGCTCAATATATCGCTAGTAATTCGCAGCTAAATGTGCTGTAGCGGGCTTTTCCGTATTAGGCTTTTGCCAAAAATGCCAATGTTCTTATGGTGTTGTTGTAGAACAGCTCCCACAGCCGAATTGGAGGCATCGGTCGTCAATGATAATGGAAAGGTCGGGTTTGCATCAATGAAAGAGAGTTTGGTGGCACTGCAAAGAACGTTTTTGGATGTGGCGAAAGCTTCAAGTGCCTCTGGCGAAAGCTGAAGTGATTTTGCTTTGGACTTGATCAAATCAGTCAGCGGTGCAATGATTTTTGCACAGTTTGGAATGAACCAACGGTAAAGTTGATCATGCCGATAAAGCGGCGCAACTTCGTTACCGTTGGTGTTACATAGAAAGTCACAAATCGCCTGGCATTTTACAGGAAGAGGTGTAATGCCAGATCGGGTTAGGCGATGACCGAGGAAATCTAGTGAATCTGTACCAAAAATGCATTTACTAGGGTTGATCATGATCCCGTAATTTATGAAACGCTATAATACAAGAGGAATGTGTTTGACGTTCTCTTCTGGAGACTTGCTGGTAATTGAAACCTCGTGGATGTATGCGTAGGTGAACGGCAAGCCTCACAGGACTTCGTCGAAAATAATTTGGAAAGTTTGTGCAGCGTTTCTCAGACCAAAGGGCATTCGAGTGAATTCGTATAGGCCGAATGGAGCTGTGACTGCCGTTTTAGGTATGTCTTCCTCGGCTACCGGGATGTGAAAGTAAGGACGGACATGATCAAGCTTGTAAAGATAGTTGTGGCAGAAAGATTCAACGAAAAATCGTGGATGTGTGGTACGGGGTATGTCTCGCAGCGTTAGGTTGTTAAGAGGGCGGTATTCGCCACATGGCATCCAGTCATCTGAGGTCTTCTTGGGGACCATATTTAATGGTGACGTCTAGGAGCTGGAGGAAGGACGGATGATTCCAAGCTCTAGCATGTGCTCAAATTCGGCTCTTGCAAATTTTCGTTTGTAAGTATGAAGTCGCATAGGTCTAAAAGATGCAGGTGGTTCGCTAGTGACTATGTGGTGTGTCACAGAATGGGTCACTTTGTCTGTCGGTCGTGAGGGTTGCATTATAAATGGGAATTCATGCAGTATAGAACTAAATGTCAACGTTTCTGGGGTGACAGCCTTAATAGCAGAGAAAATGGCTTTAGTAGTCATGCCTGACACTTGTAAACAGGTTGTCTTATTCACTAATCTCCGATGTTTTACTTCGAGAGTTGAACCAAAGTGAGACAAAAAGTTGATACTGATTATGGGGAAATTTAAATCATAAACACCCAGGGATATCTGAGTCTTAGTCCTAAACCGAGGGTTAGAAGGCGTTGGCCGTAAGTGTTAACACAAGTGCCATTTGCCACCTGAAGATTGTAGGACGACGGTTTTGAGGAATTGGATGCTAGAGGTATGAGGCTAATTTAAGCACCAGTATCGACTGGGAAGCGCAGGCCAATTGATTTTTTTGTAACATAGAACAGGCGACTCGGGTTCGGTGGACCGGGTACAGTAGCATTCATTACTGGCTGAACTTTGATTTTGACGGTATTTGAACATGGGGAAATGCATTTTGAGGCTTTATCCCCATATCTCTTGTGGTACCAACATATGTGCTCAAGGATTCTCGATACTCGAGATTTAGGTTTTGAGCGTGGTAGGTTGGAAGATTTCGACAATAGCGAGTTCGCCACAAGAGTTGATTCAGCAACTTGTTTTTTTTAATTCCGAACGTGGACAGTGCGAATTGATTGGTTAGAATCTACAGTAATTTGGTCGGTTTTCTTTGCTTGGAGCATTTTAACAGCCGTCTGTGCTAGTTCGTCGAATGATACGTGAGTACTCAAACCAGCAAGCACTTGGCAAATATGAGTTGGGAGGTTTCTATACCAAAACTGTTTGAAAATGCTCTCGTCAATCCTTTTGTCTCCAAGTAGCTCTTTCATCTGGCGAAGAAGCTGAGACGGTTTTTTAATAATAATAATACTATATTCTTGGTAAACCAAGGCATGCAAAACATGATCAGGTTATCAATGTGTACAAAATAAATAAATTGTAAAATGACCTTATCATGCGTAATTTTTTAACATTCTTCCGCTTAAGAAGGATGGTAAATTCACAAGGGTAAGAAAGTTATTTTTTCGCGCGATGTCACACAGTAATGAAGATACATCTAGATTACATTGAAATAAGCAAATAAGGAGGATGCGATTAACTCTGGAGCAAAGATTGAAAAAAGAAAATAACAGAAAAAATTATGAAGGAAATGATGCGTGTGAAGATATATATGTCACAGTAAAAATAAATTTACGAAATAAAGAAAGTTCTTATATATATAGATATATATATATATATATATAATTATATATATATATAGATATATATATATAGAGATATATATATATATATATATATATATATATATGCCATGCAAAACATAGCGGTCTGTGATGAGTTCAGTGGTTGCGCGTTTGCTCGGGTGGGATATTCCCTGCAGGTGCTCGAAAATCCGTCGTCTGTAATCCTTTGGTGCAAAGGGACGTGGATTCCCTGTCGATGTATCACAATGGATACGTACTCAACTGCCTGGCACTGGTAAGAGAGCAAACTGCAATGAAGCTTCGGAAGTGATTTTTGAAAATTCCGGGTCGTCTCTTGCAGGGCGGCTATTTCCTCTAAGCCAATCTTCGCGATCTGGGAAATAGATGCGCGTGATAGAGTCGGTTTGAGTCGGTTGCAGCTTTCGTGAAAAGAAAGAGAGTGGTGCGCACTCGTCGTCAATGACTTGTTGTAGAACGGCACCGACAGCCACGTGAGAAGCGTCTGTTTTGAGCACAAGCTTCACTCTAATGTCCGTGGAGAGATGAGCCAGCGAAGTGAGCGTGCTGAGGGATGCTTTGATTAATTGGAACGCGGCGATAGCTTCCGTTGTCATGTTGAAATCTTTTGGGTTTCCCCGCAAAAGATCAGTTAACGGTCTGCATTTTTCCGCAAGGTTTGGTATGAATCTGCCGTAGAAGTTAATTAATCCAAGGAATCGACGTAGCTGGCGAAGAGACGTTGGAGTAGGGTAGTCTTTAATCACCGAGATTTTCTGCGGGATGGCAGTGATTCCACGAGAATCGATTGTGTGTCCAAGGATTTCTAGGGCTGGTGGGCCGAATTGGCATTTGGCCGGGTTGATTACGACGTTGTATTCATGAAGACGCTGAAAAACAGTCGAAGGTGATCCATATGCTGCTCGTGGCTTTCACTAGCGACAAGAATATCATCAATGTACGTGAAGGTGAATGGCAGACCTCGCATGACTCGATCGATGAAGCGCTGGAAAGTTTGAGCGGCGTTTCTGAGTCCGAACGGCATGCGAAGGAACTCGTAGAGACAAAAGGTGTGGTGACAGCAGTCTTCGGAACGTCGGCGTCTGTTACTGGGATTTGATGATAGGCGCGAACAAGATCGATTTTGAAATAAATCTTCTTGCCGCAGGCGCTCAGGGAGAAATCCTGGATATGTGGTATGGGATACCTGTCAGGCACCGTGAGCTTGTTGGAGCTCCTGTAGTCACCACATGGTCTCCAGTCGCCTGATTTTTTTAAAACCATATGTAGGGGCGATGACCATGGGCTATTAGAGGGTCGAATTATCCTTAGTTGTAGCAGTTGCTTGAACTCCGCTTTGGCAGCGGTGAGCTTGTCACGGGACAATCGTCGCGGTCTTGCGTTCGTAGGCGGGCCGGTCGTGAGGATGTGGTGAGCAATCCCGTGTTGGACGTCTGGCGTGCAGCGCGATGGCTGGCTGATAGACGGGTAGTCTTAAAGCAGCGTTGCAAACTTGTCGTCTGGTAGGGCGAGTTTCAGTCTGATCGAATTGATCGATGTCGCTTTTCCTGTGACGCGTACTGCGGATTTGTTGTCTAACAGTTGTTTGCGCTGAACATCGACTATTAGCCCGAACTCTGTTAAAAGGTCGGCTCCGATGATCGGCTGACGAACGTCGGCGACGATGAATGTCCATGGAAGATTTCTGCCTAAACCGAGGTTTAGCAGAAGGAGACGCTGGCCATACGTTTTGATACGTGTTCCGTTAGCCGCTTGTAGATTGACGCCAGTTGGGTCTATGCGGGTGCTTGCACTATGAGGTGGAATAACACTCACCTCCGCTCCTGTGTCAATTGCGAAACGTAGACCTGTTGGGGAATCATCAATATAGAAAAGGCGACTTACGGTGTGGCCAGCTGCAGCCGTCGCTATTACTGGCTGGCCTGTTCTTTTCCCGCTTTAGCTTCACTGGCGTTAAGGAATGAACAGGGCTGCACACAGTGGCTAGCGTTAGCACCAAACTGCTTATGGTACTTGCAGAAGCCTGTGCGAACAGCCTGGCGCGAAGCGGTTGCGCGGTTGTTTTCGGGACAGCGTTTTTGCTGTTGAGGGTTACGCTGATGATACGTCGTCTGTATTGACAGTGTAAGACGTTCTATTGCGTCCTCGATTCGAGCGAAACGTGGGTCCGTTGGCGCTTGTGGCGTGTCTCCGGTCACCGCATGCACTTGGGCAGTGCTTGTTTGACAATCGTGTACCTTGTCTGCGGCGAGTGCTAATTTCTCCAATGATGCTTCGCTTTCTTGTATGGATACGAAAGACCTCGTGTGAGCAGGCAGGCACTTGATCCATAAGTGCATTAGCACAGCGTCACTGACATTGTTGCCGCCTGCGAGCGTGCGCATATGCCGCGACAGTTGCGAAGGTTTTCGATCACCCAACTCCGTTAGCTAGAGAAGTTGTTGCATGCGAGCTGCGTTGGACGTGCCGAAGCGTTGTAAGATGGCAGCCTTCAGTTTGTCGTAGGGATATTCTAATGGTTTCGGATCCAAGACATCGATCACTTCGGATGCAACCTCCGTAGGAAGGTTCGCGGTGACCTTAGCGAACTTCATGTCTTGTGATTTGATACGATAGCTCTCGAACTGAGCTTCGACCAAAACAAACCACACTTTCGGGATTGACATCCCGAAAGGGGGCAATCTGACATTAGAGTTAATGGCGGCGTCGTCGCCGGAAGACATTATGAATACAAAATGAAGGGAAAAATTTAAAAAACGGGCTCACCAGTTTGTAGCGGATAAGCCGAGCGTTATGTAAAATAAGAATTGTTTTAAGTGTTGTGAATTATTATAAGTGTATGATATTATTTAAAAATTCATATAATTATATTTATGCAAGAGAAGAATACACTGAGTGTCAACAACAGACTTACGAAATCCTTGTGTGGTGCACTCGGATTATTGCTAACAATGTATTTGACCCGTGTTATTTCTTTAGCGGGATAATTGCTCGTCGTAGATGGAACAAGCACTGAATTACCGAAAAGGGAAGAAATATTCTGGGTCAGTAATCTGAAACAATTAATTAGTGGTTCGGCACCACGTAAGTTATCAGACGTTCACGCTGTAGGAAGCGCAAGTGTGTGTTCAGTTGATTTAAACAAAACGACACACGGCATCATGATGGAAAACGTTTATGGAAATAAACTCACTTTTGGAATTATTAAGGAATTATATCAATTCGGAATAATTCCTACACAACCGTAGTAAACTTGAATCATTGTTTTGAATTGTCGAACTAAGAAAAGGGTGGTCTACGCGTTAACTAACGCCTTTTTTGTGTTGTCGGTTGTTGTCATGAAGCTGAGTTACCTGACACTGAATTAGCTCAGTCGGATTTTGTGACTGAATTTCCCGACAATAATTTGGATCAGATGGAGAGCACGCCTGGCTCACCTGACAACAAATCAGCCCAAATGAAAAGTAGGCCTGGTTCACATGACACTGAACCAGCCTTAATTGGGGCGACAGATGGTCAGCATGACAATCCGTTCGGTTGTATACCTGATGAAACATTTGTGTTTCGAAAACCGGATACAATAATATTTTGTAGATTAGACTTGTTTAGATGGCGCGAAATATCGTTGTTTGAGGATGCAATACACAAGGCTCGTTCGAATGGGATAACATGCACGAGCCTAATGTAGGGGACGGTGGCAGAACCGAAGGACGTGGTGGGTGTTTGTCTAGCAAACGTTTTCTCTATAAAAAGCCACATGTGTCCAGTGATGGTGATGCGCCACTAAATAAAGTCACTTGCTTTATTCTATTGTCCTCTTGTTTGCTTTACGAATTGTAGGTTGCAGACACTTTAGCTAAGTTGGTTACACATTTTGACTCCATGAAAGAATTTGGTGGGAGGTGTAAGAGACATGTTAAGTGTCATGTAGCTTTGAAATTCTTCTTTTTCCTTTCTACTTCCGACTTTTTATAAAATACTGATTTTTGTTACTTGAATTTTGTTTTGTTTATTATTTCTTTATAATTAAGATGTTAAACCTTGTTTTTTGTAATTTTCTTATTGGAAATCTTCTTTTCACATATTGGTGAACCTTTTGTTTTAATTCATTATTTATGCAATTGTCGGACATTGTTGTTGAATTTGGTTGCCATTTTGGGCACTTGGATTTTGACACCAATTTGGTTGTCTAGTATTTGATAGACAATTTTGACTGTAATTTTATCCCTTTGCATTTATAATTCGGCAGTCTATCTTGTCAGCATTGGCTGAATTTATTGTTGTCATTTGGAACATTTGAGCATTTTTGGCTCACATCATTTGTACAACCCGGTACAGTTGAGGTTTGTCCATTGTTATTGTCTAATAATCTTGTTAATAGAACCGTAGTAAACTCGAATCATTGTTTTGAATTGTCGAACTAAGAAACGGGTGGTCTACGCGTTAACTAACGACTTTAGTCGATACAGGGGATGAGGAGAGATTGTCGTTTAAATTGCATGAAGTTTGTGCCAGTTGTACGATCCAGAAAGTCGAAGAATTATCGAATAAGGTAAACCAAAACTGCTCGCCAGTAGGGATTTCATTTCATATAGAAGAATCAGTCTTATGCGGAAGAAGCAAGGGCCAGTATTGGAGTTGGTTTGGGAGTCGGAGACACTGGAACACAATTAATAATATTCTCTTCACCATCATGGCGAGAGGTTATTAGAGTCAAATATTAAATTTATTTTGAGCAATAAAACAGATCACAAAAAACAATATTCTTGGCATTTTGGGCGATTTTTTTCCTTTTTTGTTTTTTTAATAAATACGTTAGGGTAAAGCATGTTTTCATACATTAATATGTTTAATATAAGCAGATAACGGTTAAGGATATGGTCATATGGTAAAAATGATTATAAAACGCACCGTTACGATGAAGATGCGTAACAACATATCTAGGGTCCGGCAACCTGACACTTGAATGGCCAGTTATCCAGAGAATACTATAAGACCTCATGATATACTAATATGTGGAGAAAGATGTGGAATTAGAAACCTGGGAACTTATGAGAGTATAGAATATATAGAGAAGAGTTTATCTTAAGGATTAGGGATAGTGAGTGAACGGTAAGTGTTTCTACAACTGCATCAACTCATCGAAAGACTAAACCTACTAAATTTGATAAAATAAAACTTCTTGAAAAAAAGATAGCCCGTCTTTTTGCTTTTGTAAACCACACATCAGACTTTTATTTATTTTTACGTCTCAAGGAACTTAGCTCTTTTACAACAAACAAATTACAATTCATCGAGAATCAAGAAAGAATGGCCCTGAACAGTGCTTCGAATACCAAGTCTCTGAACAGTCTAACGAGATCTCGATATAATCTAAGTAAACATGAAATTTCTACACTTGTGTTCAACGATGATGGTAGGGAATCATCAACATCAGACTCTTCAGCAATAAGTAAGCTTTTTCTGAACTATTTTATTCAGTCATTCAATCCTAGCGTATATCCTGTACTCCCAAATCAAAATATTAATTCAATGTGTATGGATTCCATCTCCTTTAGTTTACAAGAAGTTAGCGCAATGTGTCGGCGAAGCAAAGCTTTTTACAAGCCTGATATTGTGAGCTTTGTTCCAGCAATCTTGCAACTAAATACGGATGATATACCTTTAATTTTATTAAACCTGTTTATTCTTTCTATTAAATCTGGTATATTCCCCCTCGAATGGAAACATTCTGTCATTGCACCTCGGCTTAAAACAGGGAATTCGCACATTGTCGGTAATTATCGCCAAATAAATCACACACCATTTCTCTCTAGGCTATTCGAAAAGTTGATCAAGAACGCATTAATAGCTTACTTGGGCCCAAACGCTTTCTCTCCATTCCAACATGGCTTTTTAAATCAGAAGTCCGGCATTACCTGTCAGCTGGAATATTTGGACCATATAATGGCCTCCATAGATCATGAATTAGCTGTAATGACAGTTTTCTTAGACATTACCAAAGCATTTGATAAGGTTCCTCACTCTCTTCTTCTTCGAAAATTATCATCACTTGGTATTTGCGGATCCTTATTTAATTGGTTCTGTTCATATCTTTCTGAACGCACCTTCTCCGTTTCCGTTAATGGCATATCCTCTGAAACACAACCTATACCAAGTTGAGTCATTCAGGGTAGCGTACTAGGTCCCCCCTTTTTCTTATATATATTAATGATGTGCAAGATTTTGTAAAAACTCAAAGCTTTTTATCTTTGCGGATGATATTAAACTTGGATTAGCTTTTCCAGCCATAGAGATATCACAAGCTATAGACTCTCTCAACGACGATCTTCCAACCCTTTCAAGTTGGGGCTCACAATGGGGTTTAGAATTCTCAGCTCTGAAGACGCAATTTATGGGTATACGCTACTCAATACCCCCGGTAGTATTATTCTCAACAATACACCACTCGCACCCTCTAACGAAATTAAAGACTTAGGATTTAGATATTTTTCATCTCTCAATTTCAGCAAACATGTAAGATTTCTCATAGCAAGAGCTAGACAGAATTTTGGTTTGATAAATCAAAAATTCCTCCTTCGTGAAAGTAGATTAAGTCTATATAAAATGAAAGTATTACCGCTTCTTGACTACTGTAATATAGCCTACTCTCACATCGCTAGGCGTGACTGTATTCTCTTAGAAAGCCTTCAACATAGAATTAGCAAAATCATGTTAGGCTACTCTAATCCTTCATCTTATAAAGTAAGATGCAATCTACTAGACATTGACCCGCAATGGTTACGCAGAATTCGCCTTAATCTTTTTCTTTTTTTTTGAATCATCACAGAGCACCAAGTTAAGCTTAGATTGTAGTGGATAAATGCAAAAATATAACAGGAAAATGTTACAGTAAAAATGGACAAAGAAACGAACTCACGGAGAGTGAAAATTCAATGTCCAAAGCAAATATCCACACACAAAAATATTTCCAGCTCCGAACTCCGGTGCGTCGCGTTGATCGCCAATTACAATTGGCGAAGCTGAAAGATGAGGCGACACGTCAATTTTGCTGTTAATCGTCGTGATTCACAAACACGCAGCAATACAGCACCAGCGAACAAAGCAGAAGACGAACGCGCGCGGAGGAGAGTGTATTGTTAATGAATTATTATTTACAGAATGCGATAAAAACGATGAGTAACTACAACTCATTTAACGAAACGGGAGATCAATAGTCTGAGTGAATCGGACAAAAAGAAATCGATAGATCGATATGTCAATATCGATTATCGGAACAAAACGATGATTTCTAAGTTACTAGATGAAAATGATACAAAGATAAGTATGTACAAATTGTTGATTACAGCAAGCATCGAGGGAAACGAAGATACAATTGGGAAGAAAGTAAAATTACAGGTTGCTACAAGATCTATTATTCGCTTCCAAGATTGCAATCGTTCTGTACGACGTAACCGAATGAGGCTATTACATATTCCCCTCACTCGCACTAAAGTTCTGCAAAACTTCTTTTTAATTAGGTATGCGCATCTTTGTAATTCTCTTCCACTCCATTTTCGCATGTGCACATCTACAGCTAAATTTAAAACAATCGTAGATTCTCTTACTTCTCCATCGCTATACGAAATTCTCAAAATGAACACTTCTATAGACAATATATTTTGTCAGGGTATTCCTGGTTATTGAACCAATTGTAAGTATTTTGTACATTAGCACACGTATATAACTGTTCACAATGTCCGAAATACATGATATTACTAAGTGTCAGGTTACTTAGGGTCTATGTATGTTACATCTATTTCTATTTCTCTCTCATATCTGTCTGGGCCTGGGCAACCTGACAGTATCTTAGCCCACGTGCAGTCTCTGACTGTGCGGCACTTTGCCTGGATCAGGCTTGTGCTTTCATACATACATCATACATACATCAACAC
>JACCGJ010001002.1:0-12981 GCA_013407085.1 Atriophallophorus winterbourni
CATTAAACATGTGTTTGGACACATGTGATTAAACAGGCTGGTCATACCAGCCTTATTCAACAGTGGCATAAAAGCGCTCCTTGTCTGTTCAAACTTCACAAAAAATGAAAATCAATAAACAGGTGTTAGCACGTGCCTTATTAACATCTCTGCATTTAAATTTTGCTTGAAAGTTAGGAAAACTTGTCAAATATGAAAGTTTGATTTCGGAATACGTATTTGCATGCATTTCCATCACACATACCACACGACCGGTTTTGTGCTGTTTGAACTTATCAGGTAGGAACAGCACGACCGGGCTCCACATGCCTTGATTTCAAAACGTTCTACAGAAAGCGGATTAATAGTGAGCTAATTTTGCTCACTATTAACTTTCAACCTATATGTCTCACTCATAAACAACAAATACTCACAAATATCATCACAAGACAAAGAAATTAAATCAAATTAACTGAAAAGGAAATGTAATAAGCAGATTACTTAGTTCTGGGGCTTTTTCAACGCTATACTACACATGAGATGCACAAGACTAAGTCATGAATGACAACCAACCTACAATGTAACGTAATGTCTAGCTATTATTACCATTTATGTAGTAATTTTACTCTCATCCATTTATCCCGTTTCTATCCAGGTGGCATTTTTAATTTATCGTTGCTGAGCAACTCATAAAAAGCACATTATTTTGTTCAATTATCTTTTTCAATATACTCATGATGTTTCAAAAATGCTCCGTCAAACCAAATCGATATTAGTGCTCAAATTTGGATTGAATATTTCATTTTTTTCAACTACTCTGTGTTAGAGAATACAAATAAACATTAAAAACTCATGTGCCATTTTGTCGGGAAATTCAAACGAATAATTCGAGGTATTTTTTGCAGATACCGTTTTAACAAGCAGTGTGTTGCTTTTTCGTACTTCTAATCTGGGGCGGTCGAATTCCGTTATTTCTGCTTTTTCGATGTGTGACTGAAAGCAACAGATTTCATATTCCTTTTTAAAGCAAGATTTTACCCTATTATGACGAACTCAAAGGGGAAAGTTCAGTTACTCCAACTTTCAAAAAATAAAGCTTTCGGTGAACCATAGTTTATGTATCTTTGTCGCATGTCAGCTAGTTAAGGCGGCACTATCGAAAGAGGATCAGTGTGTGTTAATTAGATTCCTAAAGGGAAATTCCGACAGACTCGCCTTTTTCAATTTTGATAAGTTTAAGGGATAAAATCTGAAGTTTGGGTTCCTAAACTCGGGATATACGATGTTAAAAATTATGGTGAAAACGCCACCTTGTTGTGGCGTTATGCATAAAAATACATTGAATGTGCGTATTTTGATCGGATTACCATTATTTTGTACTGTTACTACTATCATGTATTTAAATAGTTTTAATTAAAAAAATAAACCAACTAACCCGTTTTATTTCAGAACTGAAAAAGCCCAAAAAGAAAAAAGTAAAGAAAAAAACCCCCAAAGAGCAAGAACCGACGGCAAACAATCATGATGAAGTCGACGAAATTAGGGAGGAGATGCCAACTGAGACATCGTTTCAAAGCCCAGGATCCGGTGTTCCAGCGTGTGCACAGAAAGGCACGATCAAATTCTTGGAAGAACCAGACAGTAAATATAAGTGCATCAGTTGTGGCGATGTACTCCGGGTTCCGATTTTGTTCGAAGATTGCGGTCACCGCTGCTGTTCCTACTGTCTATCCAGTGTAATCAGGTAAGCACACTGCAGCTGCCTTTTTGCATATTCAATGTATTTTTACCTTTACACACAACTAGGGATATATATATTTCGATGTGTTAAAACGAGCAAGAGAATGATGTGCTTTTTATCGGAAAAATGGTCACTAACACCACGCCACAATGTTTGTGTGGTTGTAAAACTGAAGTTCCCGTGGTAAAATACTAGTTTGTCCATCTTGCATTAAACAACGTGACAGCATATTCGCTGCATGCATTCCATATCATTGTGTGACTTTTATTCGATTATATTAATATGCTGGCTTGAATGCTAACTGAATATTAACCGAAGACTTTCGGTCGATGACTGTAGATTTAGGGGGCTGACGTTTACATGAAGACCGCATCAGAAATTTCACTTAAATTAGCGAGGTTCCGATTAAATTTATCGCTAAATTTATTTATTAAAGATAATCATCACGGTATTCGAAATCACTGGTTTAGCAAGATGAATTCGTTTAACCTAATTAATTATATTTCAAATGAATACAATGAATTTTCATTCAATAGGAGAGATTTCATCACGGATAATCCAGCATTCATAGCTGGGTTTCCCATCCAGAGGCGCTCTCAGCCTTTAATTTTGCGAGACAGAATTCTATGTTGTGTAAGATGTATTTTTTCTTCAGTTTTTTGCATAGTATTGAGCATTTCGAAAGATATACTTTATGGTAAGTAGCAATTAGGAAGTCGATCATTGGACAGACCGCACTTGCGGTGCAAAGACGTTTGCAAAAGAGATATAAAAGCTCTTGGCATTGACCCGGCCAGTTGGGAAGAACTTGCTCTTGACCGCTCACATTAGAGGCATTGTGTAAAGCGTCGTCTGCAAGCTGGTTAGGAGCAGATACAGCTCTGGGTTGCTGAAAGCAGATCACGCCGCCGGCGTGCAACTGACGCGCTACAGCCGAGTTCTGTCTATCGTTGCAAGCGCTGCGAGAGAGATTGTTCCTCCGGAATCGGACTGTTTAGTCATTCAAAAAGCTGCAAAACATGAAAATTCATGTGAATGTGATGTAGATCCATGGTTGACATCGACCGAAGGAGGCCAACAACAACAACAAGTCTTGTCATTCTCTGATGATTCATTGTCAGTTATTTGGTGTATTCTGTGTTCGTGTAGTTTTTATTTCCCTTGTGTTTCTAATAAACAGTTCTTATAATATTTTATTTCACTTATATTGTTACCTTAGTTCGAATTGAATTTCTCTGTATTTTTTCTGATTGTAATTTTCAAATAAGTAATTAACGTTTAAACTGCAACATCATAGTTGCGTGATTCAAGAATCAAGATTTAAGAATTTCATTGTGGCAAAAAGTACATAGCTCCCAAAGTATACCTACCACTGAAAAACGAATATTGGTTCATGTAAAAGAAATAACAAATAATTGGGTAATGCCACTTAGATTCCAGTTAAATACTTACCATGAGTTAACACGCAGGGGTAGTTAAATCCTTATGCAACAAATAAGTGTCCAAATTTCGAATAAAAGTTTCGACGCAGGGAACGGTAACAATAGTGCATTCTGCAGAAACAAACAAGTACAGAATCAAAAATATCGACGTTAGCTAATAAGGGAACAGAAAATATGTAATTTCACGTGTATGTTGTGAATCACGGTATTCGAAATATTTTTAAAGGATGCTGAGGAATATGTAATATTTTGTACTTAGAAAGCTTTTTCGAAGTATGGTTAAGTAGGCTCAATTTGCATTCGTTTGTTGTACGTTCGTTACTGGAAACCATTTACGAATTTGCTGACATAAGGTTATATTTTATCAAATGCTGATATAAATGTTTTAACAGTGAGTCCAAGCTTATGATTGTTGGAATTATATAGGTTTTCTCGATTGTGAGCAACGTTCTAGGTGAGAAGGTTCTGAAAATCCGTCGCAGCATACCAATAAGTTTGATTGCACGCTTGTAAATGACCTCACATTTCCTGCAGTTCTTTAGGTCACATACCTAAACTATAATATCCGCTTCCGACTCGGTGTAGCTCAAAATTGTCTGACAAAATTGACATTGATACTGGGATGGCTTTCCAATTTGCAGCACATTACATTTTTTTGGAAATTGAATGGTAACATATTCTTTGCCAACTATTCATGAAGAGCATTTGAATCACTTTGCAGCTGTACCAAGTCCAAAGTAGATTTTCTTCTTGATATTACTATCATCAACAATAAGACTCAGCTTGTACGAGAATGTGTGTGGTATGTTATTAATGCAAACCAAGAAAAATCATATCCCGAATATCGAACCATGGGCAACGAACATGTTTCCAAAACTGTGTAACAAAGCTATTAGCGTACTCATTCTATTCTAATGAGAGTCTGTATTTAGTGTTTTTTGCCAATAACGTGCCACGTTTTGCGAAGATTTTATGAAAATAACAAGGTAAAAATTCATTGAATTGCAAGTGATTTGTGAACTTAAATTACTAAGATTTAAAAAAATCATGTAGTTTGTTGCACTTTTTGCTTTTTTAGCCGCTTTAAAATTTGTTCCTAAATGAATCATCACATTCAATAAAAGGGGAATGAGAGCATATGAAAATAAGTTAGGGGTTCGTAGCATTAATACTTATGGGAACCACTAGTTTTTGAGATATAATTTTATCGATACCGAGATTTCGTTTATTTTTATTTGTGACTACTCATCAGTACCGAGTCATTCGAAATATTTACAAAATATTATGACTATCTAAAACGGAAGGACTGGACTGCAGTCTCTCTCTCTTATTTGAGCGCATCAGCAGTGTATATCCCCTGTATGGTATTCGAAATATCTGGGACGAACTGTTTTTGCATTGTGTAAAAGAAATTTACGCTTATAACAACGGCATGTTTTGGAGATACGTAAAGTATTTTTGAGGACTACTGCGTGTTCATGATGATGATAATGACGATAAGGAAAACTCTGATAATGATAATTATCAGGAGGAAAAAATACAATGTAAAAACAAACGATCGCCAGCATTTTTGCCTGCGAATGCATGCATGTCATATTGAATTATATTCAATAAATTTTGTAGTTAAATGATCGGCAAAAAACTACACAAAATTTAACGTAAAAACGATGATGTCAAAGATCCAATTACCTTCAACCTTTAATAAGATTCAGTTGAATGCACTATGGAGTGAACGAAACTATACAACACTAAATTACACATGATGCTGTGACGTATTTTGACCAACTGTTTTCATTTTACTCGGCATTCGTCTAAATTATGTTGCATTGGATTAAAAAATATCCATCGGAATAATATTAGTAACACGATAGCATATCTAGAAATTTCGCAACAAGTTAAGCTATCTAGAATTCCACCATGTGAAATTAACTTTTCAACAAGCTTTCAATCCAAAAGCAAAAAATTTTGTTGGTGAACCAACTTAATTTTCTCAATGATTTTGTTTTGCTCCGACGAATTCCATAACATGTTGAACAACAATGTCATTCGTTTGAAATAGCCGCTTGTTTGTGCCAACTCGACTTGTGAATTCCACAGGTACAGTTAATAACAGCGACAACATTTTCAAAACAGTCAAACGATGGATTGAAAACAATCAACAACATTGTTTCGGATGGCGACGATAATGACAATCATTGATGATACAGCCAGCGATTATGTTTGATGACAGATTTACGCTATAATATCGAAGCAAGTTCGAGAAATTTTCTAGAAATTCGGAGATTTTAACTAGAATTTATGTAAACAAGTTGCGCTTGTATGCCACTGTTGGGTAAGGTTGATACGACCAACCTGTTCAATCACATGAGCCCCCACTCATGTAAACTGGGTTTAAAACCCATGACCATAAATATAAAAGCTCATTTGCATGCATCTCCATCTCACACACCCACCCCACGACCGGTTTCGTGCTGTTTGCACTCTTTAGGTAGGGACAGTGTAAATGAGGTTTTATAGAATTTATATACATTTATCAAGATTATTGATGATCGAATGTGGAAAAAATGTAATTTCCCATCAGTGCCACGTTGAATTTAGCACCACAGAGTATTAAATCACGGGCAGATGGCGGAAATTGTGCTGTATATTAGTTAAACTGTGAAACGAAATTATCAGCTACTTAACGACTCAGGAGGAGACGTCTGAAGAACCTTGTGTGTGTACGACCATTTTTCATTCTTTAGACGTGAACAAGCTACCGAAAGGGCACAGTCGAAGTAGGGTGAACATGCTCTGTAGACCAGCTTTTTAAAGCACTTCAGCACTAGTCACTTTTTCCCTCCACGATATATTCAAGATACGACGGATGCTTCGTAGATAGAAAGCATGCAGCTTCGGTCCGTGTCTGGCATGGCTGGTCCAGGTTTAACTGTTGTAGAGTAAAGCATTTTGTACGCAAGCGCTGTATACCATCAACTTTGTTTTTTGACAATCAACTTGTGGTTCCACCCCAAACACGAAAGCTCAATCGGACTGCTCTGTTAATATCCGCCCTTATCAATCTCCGTGTATAGCGAGAGGTTATCCGCAACGGTTTAACCAAGATATGGGAAATGATGTACTGCATCAAGCTGACAGTTTCAAACAGTTATTATCGGAAGTGATACAATCAATTGACCAAGGAATTGGTCTTGCTCATGCTGATTGTTAGCCCAAAGTCTTTGCATGTCGACGAAAATAGTCCATTAGCGACCGGAGGTCTTCATGGGAGTGAGCAATAATGGCTGCATTGTCCGAATGCAGCAGGTCTTGGATAAGAACACCCCGTACCATCGTTTGTCTTCTCAACCGGTTCATGTTGAAAAGCTTGTCATTACTCGCGTGCTTAAGTAAATGCCTTCTGTTCTCGTTCTAAAAGTGTGCTTCTGAAGCAGTCTGCGTATTAATATGATTTTGAGAGGAGTACACTTCCAATATTAGTGCACCGAACAAGAATAATATCAAGCTGATGCAAATGGTTACAGCGAAGCTGTTCCAAGGGAAAATTTATGCTGTGGTTTTGTTTAAAATAAAGTGTTACTGACAAAAATACCGAACTGTGTGTACAGTTCTAAAAGGCGTTGTCCATTTTCCGTCGTTTTACCTAATCCAAACCTTCCGAGACAGATTTTCCAAAACTAGCATTGAAATCACCAAATACCACTACACAGTTTTTTTGTAGCACGTTTGTGAGGACTGTTTTCAGGTAATGTTATAATGTGTCTTATTCAGCAGGCGTCGCAGAGAGCGTCGATGCATAAACGTTGACCAACGTAATGGCACCAGTAAGGCACTTTAGATTTAGAGTCTAAATCCGTTCGCTCCCGCTGCTGCTCAGTTCTACTGCATTTAGCAGACTGTTTCTCACGGCGAACCCAACTCCATGTAGTCAAGGGACATCAGAACCCCTTCCTTTCGCAAAAATGTGTAATAATTTTATGTTAGCAAACCAGTGTCTGGTAATCGCGTCACTGGCAGGGCAGCCACTTCGAGCTTTAGCCTCTTTAGCTCATTGTTGATCGCAGCTAATGTTTGACGCATCTGATATTCGAGACATCGTCATGATATCCAGGGAGCATGGACCGGACGTTCCAGGTTCCTAATTTCAGAAATGAACTTTTTTGTTTATTAAATCGTTTTACTGGTGCGGAAAAATACAGTCTGCTTGTCCGTTGATTCCTAATCCTCACGCACCCAATAAGGATGACAGACCGTGGCCAGACGGTACCTGATTGACTGGGGGCTACCCAGATTGAGGTAAGTCGTAGCCGTCCAATGAGACCTGAAAATCTCTCCCACTATTGGAAGCATCCCCAGACGCTGAGCTTAACGCCAGTCAAGCCATATCTTTACACCGGCATCTGCTGATTACCTTACAGCAATTGCATCCTCTTCATGACACCATCGAAACCAAAGCAACAGGTAGACTGATACGTTTGGACAACGATGCCGTTGCAAGAGTTGGCAGGACGAAGTTGCATACAGCTTCGCACTGCCTAACGGACTCCGGCTCCTAATGTTTCATCGAGGTTAAATTCTGAAACCTTTTCCATGATTGGTTGCAGCCACAAGGCAGTGGAGGTGTGAGATAAGGGTTTTCCTTCCCCTAGGTAGACCACCTTCATAGGATTACGAGCTCCACCTGTCTGAAGCAAGTGGGTTTTGAGGCGCCAGTCAGCCGTCCTCACCCTTTCTGCTGTCAGTAGAAGCAGTTTCTCCCTGGGTCACACAGGACTACGCTTGCAGGACAGGAGCTGGACTTGGTTGTCATGTCAGAGGTTATATGAGAGGCGCGCCATCAGAGCATTTTCGGAATTGAGAGCTCATCCCCAAAACCGCTCCGGCCGTGAAATCCTTTGAACCGCATGCTAATATACATGCAATTTTATTCATATTGATGCAGGCTTTTGGACCATTCGAGATAATTTCTGTGTAAAACCATTTTAAATGATTGCAAAACGGTTCGTCGTTTGGTGTTATAATTTGGCATTGAATTTTCGAATGCATAACCAGCTGCAGTCCACGAAGTGGAATTTTCATATATAAATTGCATCTTTATTTGTCCATCACTATCACTAGCATTCACCATGTCAATTTTCGGAGGTAAATTATATATTCTACCGTTTATTTTCATCTAAGGTTTGCTAGGATGTTCAAGAATGTTAGCAATTAGCGCGCTTATACTTTGAGAATGACAGAAAAGTTTATACAATGAAAATTTGTATTTAATTAACTATTTATTGTCAATAAAATGTCTGACAGTGTTCATGAGTTTCAGACAACCCTTTTGAAGAAACTTCTACGCACATGCATGCCAATTCTTCGAGACTTGTTGCTACTTTTCTTGTTCATGATCATGTGGTCATGCTTCTTGAGACACGGGTTCTTGGAATGCTTGATGCGTCGATCATACGCACGGTTGATATAGTTGATCTACTACATGTGGTTCACTCTTTGTTGCAAAATATCATTTAGCGAGCGTGATCTATTTATTAGATGCTAATTACATGTTGGCTTGTAAGTTAAGGCACACGAACAACGTTTCATGAGGACAGTGACTTTGAGAAAACATAACGATGTGAGGAAATTCAAAAGGGCTAAAATGATCCCATTGCTGGTGTAAGTGGGAATGGCCATGGGAATGGCCATGCTGATTATGATAAAGTTGATCAGAACGGTAGGAATGAAGCTACTGGTCATGCTGGTAACTGTTTTGATTACTCGATGATGATGATGATGATGATGATGATAGTGACATTTGTGAGGATTTTAATCACGACAACTAGCCTAAACGCTTAACTTGACTACAACCACAATATATAAAAAATCCTAGTTTGATATGGGTATGAGTGAAACAAAAAGCCTCAGACACACTTGAAACATAAATCTCAAATGAATCTCAATCAACCGAGTGGTGTACAAGAAAATGTCTTCCAGGAAGGTGCTTAGTTCGATCCTCACTCAACTGGTCAGCACGGGGTAATGGATTGAAGCCTGGGGATGTGTTCTCTGTTAGGACGGCTAAGTCAATCGTCACTTGAATGTTGTTCGACCGAACAGGAACAATTAATTTGTGATCTCTTATTACGCTGAACTACATCGAACTCGTCGAAACAGTTTGACCAGTCTCACGTGATTCAAAGTGATTCAAAGTGATTCAAAGTTGTAATGGTCTAAAAAGCATTTAGCTTAACGATAACCATAGAATGGAGTTATGAGTTATATACAATAAAAAAGAAGAACAGGAAAACTCATGTAGTGTAAATCATATCAAAATTTGGGTTTTCTCTCAAGTATTTGTCCAAATTAGCTTTAAAAATAGCCAGGTTGGCTGAGTGTGTAACAGTTGAGGGGAGGGTGTTCCATGTGAAACTTACGAATATCTTCGACAGTTCAGTCTTGAAGTCGGAATAAGCACTGTAAGTTCATGTTTCCAAATGGCACGGGGTGGCGAGCGTGTGAAAAGTTTGGACAAGGGATGGTTATGGACGTGCATAATGTTGTACATCAGTATGAGGTCACCTCTTAGTCGACGACAGTGATTTCCGTGTAATGCTTGATATTGATCATGTTCATTATTCGCGTTTCAACTTTCTTATGCGTGTATTGCACAGCTTGATGTGAAACATTTCGATATATTTTGTGTTTTATTCATTAAACGGGAATTTGTAGTAAACAAGTTTTGTTTGGTACACACCACCACATCGCGTCCTAATCTAATTTTCTGCAGATAATAATGGTAGTTCTGTTAAAATTGATGAATGTTACGAAGAATATAGTTTCCTTCATGAAGATGATTTTCAAACGGAGAAAAAGAGGATAAATTTAATGCGGGGAATTTTATTTTACTACCCCTCTCTGTTTAGGATTAGTTGAGGGTAAACTAATTTGTGTACAACAATCCAAAATTTCAAGGCTCACTGAATCTAATCTTACTGTCTCCACGTGATGACGGCAAACAGCCAGAAACCGGTAGTGGAGTGTAATGTCGAGGGATTTGAGCAACACATCACTTTGGTAATCCATAAATTCGTTGTTTGATTTTACTATACAGGAGAATGTTCGCCACTGTGTGTAATTTGATGCTGTTTGCTGATGTTACTAAATATGGAAAAGTGTTAGGACTATTTCACGACTGTATGGCATTAAATCGGTATCTGTGCACCTTATTTCGTTGTTGCAAGACAAATGAGTTGCACTGTGAAAAGTAAAATGTTGCGAAAGTAATGTGTTGCTCACATCCCCATCCCTTACACACCACTACCGGTTTCTGGCTGTTTGCCGTCGTCAGGTGGAGACAGTAAGATCAGGTTCAGTAAGCCTTGAAACAGTGGATTAAAGGTAAACAAGATTATACTTGTATGCCAACTGTTATATAGGGTTCGTACAACGAACCACGATGTTCAGACACAGAATCACAAAGTGATTCTTGGTCAAAGCACTCAAGGCGCTTGTGGATGACCAAAGTAATGTGCTGCTCACATCCCCATCCCTTACACACCAATACCGGTTTCTGGCTGTTTGCCGTCGTCAGGTGGAGACAGTAAGATCAGGTTCAGTGAGCCTTGAAACAGTGGATTAAAGGTAAACAAGGTTATGCTTGTATGCCAACTGTTATATATATAAAATGTTGCGACTTGGCAAATCTAAGCACCACACGTATCGATTTGGCACGTAAGATCACGTCTGGACTACCACGGAAAACAATTTAGGTGTCTGGGTGTCGTATAACCTCAAGCATAGACAACATTGCCGAATTGTGTATAATAAAACCTGCCGTATCTTGGGTCTGCTTAGTAGGATTTTTACGCCCGAAACCTTACCCCACATCAAGATTCACTATTCAAGATTTTATGGTATAAAAAGCTCGTAGCTGTACAGCACCATAGTATATTCGTAATATATATATATATATGCATGTTCTAGAAAGGTCCTTGTGATGATTGCAGTGTGCCAGATGAAATCAGTTGAGGTTTCCGGTCCAAAGTTCGCTAAATACACATCGAACCATGCGGTATGTGACAGTCCTTATTGATTCTTGAATGTTTGCACATGTTTTACGCTCTACAACTCGACACTATGTGGTTTTTGTTCGGAGTTCTGAGTATTATCTGGCATCTTTCATATTCTACACGCAAATAAATTTGATCACAAATCTTTATTTTTCTATTCACAAATGATTGAAACTTTTTCACACAAGGGCAAACTCACGCTGTCCCTCGGATGGTGTACATTTGAAACAAGAACACATCAAGGTCGACAAAGAGTTCCAACTTGAGATGGATGAGCTGGGTGTCCGGTGTTCGTTTTGCAACGAAGGTTGCCCGTGGGTTGGAAAATTAGCGCAGTTGGGCGGACACGTGACGCAGTGTACACACAAGACAGTCACGTGCCCAAATGATTGTGGAGTCGAGTTTGAGGTAAGTAATCCAGGGTCACGTGGGGAAATGTTGACCAATCAATGAGTTTTTGAATTGGATTATGACCTTAGTATTTGAGGGTCACGTATCAAAAACCTAAACCAATCACTGAGCTTTTAAAGTTGAATTTGAGGTACGTAATCCAAGGTCACGTGGGGAAATGTTAACCAATCAATGAGATTTTGAACGTGAAATAAAATATAGTAAAAGGTATTCTAATCTAAACCGATATATGGAGGGTTTATTTGCTTTAGGCATAGAACATCTTTTATCCTGTTCAAGGAGGATGATTAGAAAATTTGTGAAATTGATCACATATTTGAAAGCCCCATTTTGTCTACGGTTCTTTCTGAGCGTTTAAAACTTCCTCATGTTAGACAGAAATGCGGTAGATTACATGAGTTCCTTCTGGAATGTCATAGCTGCGAGAATAGATGTATGATGTTGTCCTAATGATAGATTTCAATATGGCACTGATTAATCTAGTGAGCGAGATCTTTTTAGTAGAAAGATTACACAAACACATGTCACATATAACTAAACCGTGGATTTTCCGCCTTCAAATAACCCAATTCCTATGACAGGTAGTTTGATATTTTATCTCGGCAAATAGAAACAAATCAATCAGTTATTTATGTGCAGTACGAAAATGGTCGGTCGAAATTGAATATTGAAAATCCTGCTTGATAAGATCGCCATTTGCATGCATTCCCATCTCACATACACGCACACCACCACCGCTATTGTGCCATTTGCATTCGTTAGGTAAGGACAGTAAAACCAAGATCCATAACCAATTGAAACAGAATAGAAGTATGAACTTGTAAGTCACATACAGATTAGACTGGTACTACCAACTTATCAATCACGTGCTCAAACGCATGTATATGGGGTAACACCGTGGTCTTGAACAAAGATCTATTATTTGCACGCAAACAGTGCAAAACCCGTCGTGTGATGCATGCAAATAAGACAATGGGTTTAGCCCATCTACATGCGTATGAGCACACGTGGTTGAACAGTTTGGTCGTGCCATTTTCATTCAACACGTTCATAGCATCTTTCATAAGTTTGACACAACCAATCTATTTAACCACATGAACACCTTGTATTTATTTAACAACCAATATACATAAAGGCTTCATCAAGCTATCTTCAATGCTACAATTTCTCAAAACACATGCACATAGACGTTACTACAAGTTTCGAGGTGCTTGCTCAGTTTCAAAAATAAACACTGATTTAGACCAAAGTAATGTGTTGCTCACAGAAACCGGTAGTGGTGTGTAAGGGATGGGGATGTGAGCAACACATTACTTTGGTCATCCATCAGCGCCTTGTGTGCTTGACCAAGAATCAC